>CAIGQQ010006950.1:1332461-1374042 GCA_903798035.1 Danio albolineatus
TTTGGGCTGTCAGTGAAAATCTAATAGACGTCTAACCATAGCCCAAGCCTAAACAAGTCATCCAAATATCAGCTAATGAATGACTGTTTAAACAACAAAAATACACAAATACATATCAACATTTTTGATTAACAGGTTCTCAAAAAGGCAATCCATTCAAACAGATTCAACACAAGCTTTTATTAATGAAAGCAACATAACAATATTAAAAACATTAAATACTAAATAAATATCAAATTTTTAGTTATGACAAAACAAGATAAAAACAGATTTTTTTTCGGTTGAACACGGAAGATATTTTTAAGAAAGCTGAAAACCTGTAAAAAACATACAATGGAGATCAATGGTTACAGGTATTCGGCTTTCTTCAAAATATCTAGTGTTCAACAGAAGAAAAAACTCAAAGACTGTTCTTTTTGCTTTATGTGCACTCAAAATTATTCTTGTAGCTTGATAATATTCTGATTGAACAACTGAAAAGTATGTGGTCTGTTTTGAGGATGTTTTAGGTATTTCTCTGGACTTTAAACAAGTTGGGACCATTGCTGTCTATAGAGAATGAGAAAGCTCTTAGATTTCACTAAAGTATCTTAATTTATACCCCGAAGACAAATCAATGTTTGGAACGACATGAATAATTAAACGTTTTAATTTCTGGTTGAACAAACCCTTTAAGTGTACATGTCATGAACCCAAAAAGTCCATCCAATCCATATGTGACACTCAGCAGGTTCTGCAGAACTTCTACACTAACATCTGTGGGTCTGTCCTCAGGACCAGCATCTTCAGCCCAAATGAGATTCAGCCTCTGCACTTTCAGTCCTGGAGAAAAAGGAAAAAATACTGAGATGTGTTCTAAACTCAGTCTTGTGACTGTGAGTTTTACAAATACATTTATGAAACGAGGGCAGGTTGAAACACTTACCACATACTCTTTTACAAGTCTTCATTGAGGTAGATGCACGGACTCTTCAAATGAGGTTGGTCTTCAGGACACAATCACGCTTGATGGTTAAAAACAAAAAACAAAAAATAACATTAGTCACAGGTTTACAGCATAAGGCTGATTACTTATTTACACATTTACTATTTTAATTCAATTATTTATTCCATTATTTTAACTATTTTAGTATTAATGTGTTATATTTAATGTTTTTTTGTCAACAGCAGTTGGATAATATGGATAATGCATAAATATTGTTTAAAATTTCCATTCTGTGTGTTTGATGGGACTTGAAAGCTTTTTCCAGCTTGTGAATGTACATGGGCAATCTGCATATGGACAGGGAAACCAGCAAATGTGGCCATAGTGTAAATGTTTTAGTCTAAAATGTTTAAGCAACTCATACCTGCTAGACTGCTCATTTCACACAGCCACACTCAAATATCTGTGGAGAAAAACAAATAATTAACAAAAATAAGAGAATCATTATAATAATTATTAACAGCTTACTTTATACTTGATTTTACTGTGACAAGTCAAAATAGTTACTCATAGTACAAAAAAAAAAAAAAATCCATTAAAATAGTAAAGTTTATTTATTAAATCTAAATCAATAACCAGCAGCAATAAGCAGCAATTATAGTAAAGGATTACAGGAGGCTGTCTTGTCAAATAATGCTTCAATTAGTTTCTGCACAAATGACCTTTACTAAAAACAGAATTAAATCTGTGTTTGTGTTTAAAATTAGTCTCTTTTGTTATGAAATCACAATCTAACACTTCTCTTAAAAGCTAGAACTGCAGAAGTTTCACCTCTTGACAGAGTTTTTCATTGCCTTCATGAATTTAATAAAGACGAATCACAATGTACAAAATAAATGCAGTTAATCACCGAACTTTGCTTAATAAGTGTTTATCATTTAACATTTAAGTATTTAACATTCCCCCACATTTTCTTCTAAGATTTACGGAGTGAAGGGTGCCTGTGCATATGTTAAAGCATACACATATAATAAAACATTGGCAAACAACATGATATTAAAGCAGATTACACTTACCTTGCAGAGCACTCGCTACAAATTTCAAACAACAACAGCTTCTTCCTCTTGATTTGCTGGTCCATTTCAACCGACTTGACAAATGCGCAATAGCGCCATCTATCGTGTGGAGTACGGAGCTGCGTCAATCTTGCTTAACTGATTAGATCTGGTTTGTTCTACTGTAAGATATAAGATTATACCATATTCATTTTTAACTCAAAATAAAAAGGCAGTAAGTCTACAATTACATTTTTATGTCAATTTTGCGAGGTGAGTATAAAGCCCATCTAACTCAAAGCTAAATTATGGCTACAAATAGAACGAAATGTGTGGATGTAGAACTGATAATGCGGAAGTGATGTATTAACCATTGCACGCGCTGCAAATACTACAGTGAATCAGTTTAGACTATCAGTGGGCTATAAACAGCCAGCCTGATGGCGAGCTAAATCACGGCTACAATCAGGCTATAAAAATTACATATATTTTTAAAAACCCAAACACGTTATAATTGCTATTTACTTTCCTTACTTACAGGAATATCATAAATATCACGAGGTATTTTGCCAAAAAAAGACAGGTAATCAAATTTAAGTTTTTTGGGGCTAGAGATGGGTTACACATAGCCGGACTAGATTGGGTCTATACTTCACCGAGAAAGTGAAACTATGGCTATTACTCGCAGGTACCTCATAAACGTTATTGACTTTGCTTACATGATGGAGTATCATTCATATCATACGCTTTATTTTACAAAAAACTGCATGCAACCAAATTTAAGGTTATTCGGGCTAAATTTGGGTTACACGTAGCCGGACTAGATCTGGTCTATACTTCACCTAGCCGGTGAAATGACGGCTATTGCTTGCTGGGGGGTAGGGTTAGCGTAAGTTGACATGTACTAGCAAAGTTTCTTATAGTCAGTTAAATGTCTGTTGAATGTCAGTATCAACAGATATTATGTAGACAGTCTACTAATACTCAAATAGACCGTCGAAATAAAGTGTTACCAAAAAGGGAACTAAATGTGTTTCTTATGTTTATTTTAAGGAGAATAATGTGAACGTGTGTGTTATTTATTTATTTTTTGTTTTTTAAGAGCAAGAAAGTTATAATAATGTTTAACTTTTTTTTTTTAACCATCGACTGAATCTTGACGATCTTTATGCTTTCCAACTGTACAATCAGCCTAAAGAGAAAACATCAAAATGCACTAAAGGTTGGTCCATTAGATACATTTTTATTCATAATAAAATCGTTCTAGGATGTTTCCAGTGGCCTCTTCGACCTCATGTTTAAACCTCATGAAAAAATATTTGGTAGATCTTGGTAAAGGCAGTGGCGACAGGAAAATCAACAATTATTAGTCATATTCTGAAAGAATTTAAATAGAGAGGTGAGGTGACAGAAGCACTGAGAGACAAACTTTAAAGAATGAAGGATTTAAAATATGAAAATCTTGAAACTTTTGAGGGTTGAATAGATTTACACAAAACATTCAATGATAATCTGATGGTTTCTTTTTTTTCATGTACTCTACATAATCACATTTATATATATATAGTCTAAATGAACTTTGCTTTACTAATACTTTCATTTATCTTGTCCTACATTTTTTACATGGCAGTTTTTGTTTCATTACACATAGGGATTGTGTTTGTAGCTCAGGCTAATTTTATGAAGTCATCTGGATGTCACATTCAGCTGATATTAGATATATTTCTCTTTCCATAAATCCGTTTAGCCTTAACAGACAAACGTGAAGGTCTCGTTTTTGGAATTTCATTATAAGCACGTTCGCAGTAAAAAAGATTATTAAAACAATTAAAACAAACATTCTTACGTACAGCCCCTTTAAATAGTCGGCGGTGATACAAGATGCACAATAATTATAATATTGTTTTGAATGTTGTTCAATTCGACTGAAGCTGTTTCGGCTATTAATATAGTAGTGTCTGTATTATGCTCTACATGCGCACAGATGTACACAGCAGGAAAAGCTCTTGATCATTTTTCATCAAGTGCTGTCAGACAGAGAGCAGCTTGCAGTAAATCATATGCAACTAGGGCACCCATATTTATAAGTATCTACTACATCAACATACAAAGTTCAAGCACACCTAAACACGGCAGCCTCTTATTAGTGTTTTGTTAGCGCACGTCGGATATGCGCGACGCTTTATTATTCTTTTTCATGTCTATTTTATTTACAAATATTGTTCTGGATTCTATCTCAGAGGAAAATGTTATTCTCGCAGCTTCTTCGAGTGCCCATTGGTCGTAGATTTCAGTGGCGGGTTTCTTAAAAGAAAAGCAGGAAGAATTGACGTTCCTTTGAGTTTAGCGCCACCTGCTGTACATTTGTGTGCAGTACAAAGGAACACGCAGCACCTTCTGACTGCGCATGCGTAACGGGAAATGTTCTATCAATCTTTATGTAATTAAGTGCTTATGTTATTTTATTTATTTTTTTTAGACATTAAAACTTGGATTCACAAACAAATGTAGCAGTAGATGTCCATTGTGTGATACGGTGTAATTTAAACAAGTGTTTATATGCCTGCTATGGTAGTTTGTTTTTGGTTGACAAATATTCTTTAAAGTGGTTCCTCATATAAAGCCTTTGTGTAGCTTACCTTAAATTGACTATTTAAAAAAAAAAAAAAAAAAAAAGCAGTTAGTGGCCTTCATTTCAGGGACAGGGTGTACTTTAAGTTTACTTTTAGCATACTTTTCAGCTAGTTTAAAAGTACATCTAAACAGAATGTTGCAGGTTATCTCCAGTGCAATGTTTGATAACCTCAAATTAGTTTAAAACGTAACCAAGCTAAATTCAAATTAGTCAGGTCAAAAACCCAGCCTAAAAATAAAATCTTTGTCTTGTGGAGACAGAATTACCATTGTGCAACTTTACAAAAGTTATTTTTATTGAAGTCACTCAGACCCAAGACAGGAAAAGAGACAGGAGTAGGATGTCTTACATGTGCACTTTTATTGGAATTGAATTAGTCAGTGTACAGGTTGGCCCCACCAAATGTCTGGCACCGCCACGTTCCACACAGCTTTTACAATATGCCCAGGGGGAATGGAAACCTTTACATCTTGAATGGTAAAGCTTCGTTTTTTGGAACAAAGAAAAAAAAAATAAACCCAAGATTTTAAGGCTGAAAAGTACAAAAACCCAGACATTGTTTTGTTACATAATTTACATACAATACTACAATGTTAAGTATGCTCCCAATTACTGGGCAGCCTTCATAGAGGCAAATAAGTTTCGGAACAATGCATTTAACAAACATTTGGAATGACTAAAGAAACAAAACATGGAGTCCTCAGATGCATTGTAGAACTTCGGGGATGCTTATTTGCCAAAAAACATTGCCGTCACCTTCACCGTTCCAGTTTTTAGATCCTGAGTCAAGCGCCAAAAATAACAAAAGCCATGCCAATGTTGTCGTTTGAAGTTTCTCTGCGCAGTTTGAGTCGGCGTGAAGTGGTAACAGTCCATTTAGAAGCATTTGCGGTGGACGATGGATGGTCCAGACTCATCGTACTCCTGCTTGCTAATCCACATCTGCTGGAAGGTGGACAGGGAGGCCAGGATGGAGCCTCCGATCCAGACAGAGTATTTACGCTCAGGTGGGGCAATGATCTGTGGAGAGACAGATGATTAGCATGAGCTGCCACACATGTGGTTCAACTGTGAGGTAAAAGGTCAAAGCTCAGACTGCAGCTCACCTTGATTTTCATTGTGCTAGGGGCCAGGGATGTGATCTCCTTCTGCATCCTGTCAGCAATGCCAGGGTACATGGTGGTACCACCAGACAATACAGTGTTGGCATACAGGTCCTTACGGATGTCGACGTCACACTTCATGATGGAGTTGAAGGTGGTCTCGTGGATACCGCACGATTCCATACCTGCAGAGGAAGACCAAACGTTAGCCAAAGCTCTTCAAGAAGACTACATGTACTCATAGGTATTTGTGAGGAAACCTACCCAAGAAGGATGGCTGGAACAGGGCCTCTGGGCACCTGAACCTCTCATTGCCAATGGTGATGACCTGTCCGTCGGGCAGCTCATAGCTCTTCTCCAGGGAGGAGGAGGAAGCAGCGGTGCCCATCTCCTGCTCAAAGTCAAGAGCCACATAGCAGAGCTTCTCCTTGATGTCACGTACAATTTCCCTCTCGGCTGTGGTGGTGAAGCTGTAGCCTCTCTCGGTCAGGATCTTCATGAGGTAGTCAGTCAGGTCACGGCCAGCCAAGTCCAGACGGAGGATGGCATGGGGCAGGGCGTAACCCTCATAGATGGGCACAGTGTGGGTGACACCATCACCGGAGTCCATCACGATACCAGTGGTACGACCAGAGGCATACAGGGACAGCACAGCCTGGATGGCAACGTACATGGCAGGGGTGTTGAAGGTCTCGAACATGATCTGCAAAGAGGATGGAGACATTAACTGAATGTTCAAGAGGCTGCAGCACACCATCCACACTTCCATGCAGGGGTTAGTTAGAAATCCAGAGTAAAGAAACAGTGCAGAAATAACATGTGAAGGAACTGCAAAACAGGCAGGCAAAGTTTAGATAACCTGCTGAGAAGAGGAGAAACTCAGGAGCTCAGAGGACACAAAGCCTGGAGGAAATGAACCAACGAACAGGAGAACTTAAAATGAGGAAACAGGACAGAGGAGAGGCTTCAGAGCACGGTTTGCTAGACAAAAACCAACCTGTGTCATCTTTTCCCTGTTGGCCTTGGGGTTCAGGGGGGCCTCTGTGAGCAGGACGGGGTGCTCCTCTGGGGCAACACGCAGCTCGTTGTAGAAGGTGTGATGCCAGATCTTCTCCATATCGTCCCAGTTGGTGACAATACCGTGCTCGATGGGGTACTTCAGGGTCAGGATACCTCTCTTGCTCTGAGCCTCATCACCAACGTAGCTGTCTTTCTGTCCCATACCAACCATGACACCCTGTAATGAAAGAAAACGAGTGTTACATTTTGTAAAATTGCATTAGAAAGATCTCCCTCTGAGTCAGCATCAAACTATAAATCTCCTCACCTGATGTCTGGGGCGACCCACGATGGATGGGAAGACAGCACGGGGAGCATCATCTCCAGCGAATCCGGCTTTGCACATACCGGATCCGTTATCAACAACCAGTGCGGCAATTTCATCATCCATGGCTGAACTGTAAAAGAAAGGGAAACTGTTAGAATTGCACCGCTGCCAGTGAAAGGCGGTTTCAGCGAGCATGTGACCATCTGGAGTCAACTTCCTGTTTTGCTCTGCATTCTGCAGTCTGACCGCTGGCGGGCGCTAGTGACAGCGCGCGCGCCTCAGATACGCCAGACAAAGGAAGTCCCTCTGCATTCTCTCATTATTACCATAAAAGGCAATGGTTTGAGCCGCTTTGCGGCTGCCGGCGGTGTGGCACTCAGCCAGAGTCGTAGGGTTCAGTAAAAAGGAACAGATTTCGACATTCATCACACCAGGACCACTCCCTAAATTTTACACAAATGAAGTTTCACATCCTCTTCCATCCTCGCCTGCTATCAATTACACAACCGCATTTTAACGGGTGTCTGCCGCCGGGTGTTACTGCGTCACAGATCTGCAGTCAGTCCACGGACTCTTCATAAGCAGAGACTACACACTAAAGCAGTTCAAGACGGTCACCCTCATCCGGTTCAGTTCTCATTCTAGCCTCAAATCACCGAGATCCTGAAAAACTGACGGGTTCTGCTACGACAGAAACTACAGCGGCTGAAGTGCAGCCAGAGAACTCCGCAACCGTTATTAAAATTGACCACACCTCTAAACATTCAAAACTCTTCCATAGTGAAGAAAATACTTGACTAACGTTAATGTTTATCTTGAGCTTAAAACCGGAGGGGCTGCAAGCTACGATTTAAAAAAAAAAAAATTACACAAAAAAGGTACTTAAAAACTACACACTACTACTACTACTATTAATAATTATAATAATAGTATAATCGATCTTATAAAAGCACGAATGAGCCAATATTAGATTGATGGGGTTCACAGCAGATGAGTGCTGGTTAGCCGGCTAGCTAAAGTAGGTCACACCCTGCTGCAGCACTGCCTGCACAAAGAACTTCCCATGCCGGTTATCCATCAAGTGTGCAACATGCGCACCAACACCCTCAAAACTATAGTTAATCACATTTCATGACTGTTGAATAGAGATCAGCCAGAGCACAACGTAGTATCTTAAAAAGACTTAACTCTTATTTCACACCGGCCCATTCAACGTTCAATGTCGTGCCAACAACTGCTAACGTTAAATAACCATCATTTTCACCTGCCACGTCCAGTAACGTCACAAAAAGTTAAGATACATTTTGATAAATGTCTGCTGTATCCAATATTATAATAGAACCACCATTTAAATCAAAGATTGTAGTGCAAAACACTGGTATGAACCGTCTAACGACTTCATCTAATCAGATTTATCCAGTTACACATTTTAATCAATATCAAATAATAGAAAGTGTAATGAAACGATTTAAAAACTGTAAAACCAACTCACCTTAGGTTTGGGGGGGTTGTCGACTTAAGAGAATGGGTTACAAGCAGATGATATTCCGCACTAGCTGCGTGTGGAGGAGCTCAAAGTGAGGCTGAAAAGCTGGGCGCGCTCTTTTATATGACGGCATCAGCCCGGCTCTAGCCATAAAAGGTAAACTTTCGGAGCTCTGCGCTCCGATTGGTCCAGCGTCACACACCCGGCTGTCGCGTGCACATTGCTACACTTGCTTCTTGCAACTTGAGAGTGAAAGAAGGGGAAGCTTAACTAGTTAGAGAACAAGGCCTTCGATTTCGATTAAACATTGAATTTTTATTTACAATTTTTAACAAATAGTTTACGTAATTTATTTATTTATTGCGATAACGTCATTTCAATGTTTCAAAACGTCCGTGCAACGTTACAAGTACCAGAGTTCGTCATAATGATGGATACCTCCATGATCCTGTGTTGTGTTTTCAATCTACCACAACCGCAGCTCTGTAGGTCATTTACCTCTTATTGAGCTCACGAAATACCGTAATACAATCTAACGACTACCTTTCTATGCACAATATGGGCCTTTTTCACCCAAATTAAGATGACAGTACTTGCAGTATGTAGGAGCAACTAGCTTGTCTTAGCTCAGTAGTAATGCACTCTAAGAAAGTGCTTAATGAACTTTGAGTGAATGGGACTTGCACTCCATCAATTGTAAGATGTCTAAGCAACATTGCTTCACTATTTTTGTGTGTACAAGTTACACAGTGATGTATAAAGTGAGTGACAGTAGTAAATTTTTGCAAGTGGGCCTAACTCGGGTTTAATATTGATTAGAATTGTTAAAAAAGGCCAAGTCTTGCCCAATTACATTTATTGTTGCATGTTATTTTATGTAGCATCTATACAGACATGACAATTAACTTATTTTAAAAGAGAGTTATAATGACAAATCTTAAGAACATAATTTCCATTGAAAATAACAAACTGAAAGAGCTCCTGATCAGCTACATTAAATAATATTTTCCACACATATCAGATGTTGCCATATTGAATAACAGATAAAGCTGTGCTTTAGCAGCAGTGATCATGATAAACTACATGTGACTTTTTACTGTGTAACTTGGGAGTGATGCACATGGCCTTCAGTGGAAGTTATAAACAAAAACAGCTGATTGTGTTAAAAGTGCTTGCTGATATCAAGGACAGTGTGGCTTTTTAATTTTTTTCAGCGAATTGCAAGTGTTTCGACAAGAATGTCTTTACAATTCTGAGCATTTTTTTGTGTGAAATATGGAAGTTTTTCAGAGTAAACATTGAGTATAGGTTATGACCTAACAGCACAAACAGAACAAATATAACACCGTTTATTATTTAGCATCAGCTATTTAAGTGAATGTCTTATAGATGTATGTGTGATGTATGTGTATGTGAGAAACTGAGAGAAAGCAGACTTGTAAATAGCATCATACTATGAAAGTCCAAAAACTTGTTAACTGCAAGCTGGATACTCATCAATAAGGTCTCCTTCTCCCATCCCCCAACATCTTTTAAAAGAATGCCAAACATCCATCCACACCCCCTTTTATAAACACACAGGCTTTTATAAGATAAGCAAATATTTAGCACCAAATTGTTGTCATTGTGATGCAACACACATCATGCAATGCATTCGGTATATCCAGTTTATTTAATTTTTAACCAACCATGCTTCTCTTTGTAACTTTTGTAGATTGCATGGGGGATCTTGTCGCAGCAGATGTGCTTTTGTGAGTCCATAGTTCCCCCGAGGACCACCACCCTTCCCTGATAGCAACGCACTACAGCCTTCCCATTCATCTCTAAATAAGGTACTGTCCTAATGAACCTCAGCTATGGCCCATGACATAAGATTTCCAGAGCAATAAAATGTTGTTGACTGTCACCGTGATAATGTCATTGTCCTTTAGAGTGCCGAAGTCTCTTATCTCAATTCTGATACCAAAGCTCTCCCAGTACACCATTCATGCATGATGATAAGAAACATATTTATGAAGTTGTTCTCAAAGGAACACTTTTTGGGTGTGTCACACTGCATTTAGTAGTTTGATGTTTGGCATCCACATGAGTAAAACTAATGTTTTTTCTTATTCACTATGTTTTTACTCTCTCTGTCTTGGGTAGAGCAGAAGCGAAGGCCTCCATTTGTCCTCCATGAACAACAGAAGGACCACCGATTGATTTTAGATTGACTTGTTCTTGGTTGCTTGATGGTGCAGATACTCAGGCTAGAAAGGAAGTCCCATATATACTGACAGCTGGCCTCTTAGTCTAGAGATTGGATTAGCCCCCTACATTATGACCCAAATGGAATCATATGTGGTTACCCATCGCCTTATATAAATGTGAATAATTAGATACTTTCCTGACTCTTAAGCAATATTATGCCATAATTCATGTTTTGAGAGACATTGTAGTGGGTTTACATTCAAAATGATGTTTCTTGAGCAGACAAAGACATATTTTGTGTCTTCATTTGTATCGTCAAACCACTTGCAACAGGATTTGATACTGATCAAGACAAAAAAAACACTGTTCCTCATTTATGTTCCTCAGCAGAACAGTTGTGACTGTGTCCTTTCTTGCCATAGCAGAGCTTCACTTCCTCTTTGCTGTAAAAACTGGTATGGGAGGACCGCTAGACCATTTATGGCCGTTTGCTTGTATGTACACAGTTGTCAGCATATAGCTTTGCATACTTGGGTTTGTCACTTGTCATAATTTGAGGTAGTTCCTGTAAAGATTATAACATTCTCTATTTTTCTTCTTTTTTTTCTAGTGACAAAAAGTGTCAAATTTGTAAATGTTGTGGCGAATTATCTCTTCAACGCTGCATATGTTTTGAAAATGTGTACATGATGCTCTCTGTATAAGAAAGTTCTGCTCGCTCCAGATCAATGGAGATCAGTGGCTTATTAGCACCCCGCTGTGCTCACCCCTAACAGGGGCTCATTCTCTGCTACTGAGATATAAATAAGTTATGTTAGGATCATTTCTACATGCTGCTCTAGAGATTGCATAAAACATATTCATAATTTGTTAACTCCAAGCATTATAAATGCATGGTTTTGAACATACTTGATTGTAGCATTAATGCATGCTACATTGGATCCACCACTATGTTGCCTACAGTTATCTCCTCCAAATGCATGGGGATTTACCCACAGCTGAAAGGGGATATGGGAAGGGACCACTGTGTTTGGGTCAGTTTCTAGCAATATCTGCCTTTGTACCAGGACCCTAGGCCTCCTAATCTAGCCTCCACCATCTGTCTGCCCGTGAGAGAGAGAAGGCTGAGCAGGGATTGGCCCTGGAATGAGTCAGACGTGCTCGTCCACACTCCAGACTCAGTCGGCCTTTAAACCAGCATGGGAGAGATTACTGTGCCAAGCACCATAGCTTAGGCCTGCCACAGGAAGTTGAGTAATTCCAACAGATCCTTCACCATAATAGATTTTTATGTGTACCGAAGCAGTTTCAACATTCAGGATGTTAATCAAACATAAATGTAGCGCAAGATGGAAATGATCCTCCTTTAAAGGCATGGTTTACCGTACAATGAAAACGGCATCATTATTTATTCACCCTGGTGTTGTCTTTATCGTTATTTTACGTGACCGTTAAATAGACAAACTAATTTCTTTTAAAATCTGAAAGAAGAATATGCAATCTAATGAAGGATAAACATTCCCTTAAAGAATGTGTGCTTATATTAACTTTGAGTAATCATGTTAGTCATTTGCAAATCATATTGGCTCCACCGAAACCATAATGTAAATAACAAAAGATTCCTGCCATTCATATTGTTTGCCATTTATACCTTATTCATTAGAGCATTGTTGCTCAAGAGTCCCATGTTAATGTCTCTTGTGCATGAAATATCTGTCATTCCTGAGTGATGTCTGTGTGAAACTGATGAGGTGCTGTGCTTACAGCATCTCGGGCTAGACTGAGGTATCCCAAGGCCCAGGCCCAACATTAATATTGGCAGAGGTTCATATTGGGGTCATTTGTTCAGAGATGAATACATCAACTTTCCACCCACCTTTAATACCACTGCCAGTCTTACTGAAAGCTTGGCGTCGATCTATTTATTAAGTACCAAACTTTTTTTAGCGTTGAGTTTCAACTGGTAAAGTAAATATGTTGATTGAAATATAGCTCCTTCCTTAAACGATGTAAATTCCACTGCCTGAAAACCAAAGGCCGGTGTTGGTTGCCAAATAAGGGAATGACCTATGCATCTCTTACAGGAAGTGGATTTTTAAGGGATGTCATTTCTTCAGCAAGTTTGCACAGGAAATCACATTGAAATATTCTGCTCTAGGAGAAAGTTTAGCCAACTAAGGAATGTACAACTAAGTAGTAGTGCTTACTCTTTTTCATGACGGTGTGCAGTGCACACACACCTCACTCTCACGTATGTGCGAAAAAACAACAGTACAGCAAACAAACAGGATTTTTAAATGACTTTGTAAACAGCTGTTTACTTCATCTGGGTGCTTAATTAGCTCCAGCAGAATCTAGCATAGAGTTTATGAAAATGTTTCAGTCTAATTGTCTTGTCTGCTTTCTATAATTAATGTAATTCTTATATCAAAAGCTTTTTTATTAATTCAGTTGTCTTTAAATAGTGATCTAAAGGAAAACCCTACTGTGGATTTCTGATGACTATAACCGTTTGCCCCAATCCTTATAAGTCAATTGCCCTTTCTATAGTGATGTATTGACTATACTAAGTGGCAACAGACATGTTCTTTCTTGTTGAGCAATTTGGGAGCTTTTTGGTTCAGGTGTGGCACAAAACTCTGAAAAATGACTTGCACATAATGTGCACATGACTTAGAGAAATATAAGTTCATAAATATAAAAAAATGTTGAAAAGCATTGTAAAATTTATATCAAAATATTTTGATATAGGCCTCCAGGCCTATGAAACTGAATGACATGAAAGTATGAGAGCAACGCATTAAATGTGAAGAATTTAGATACAGAGATATGAGATACAGCACAACAAGACATCCTGCTTGGCATGCGCTGCATTTTTTCTCCAACTTTGTCCACAAAAGGATTCTTCATATTTATTTCCTCAAGGGCTTTAGCTGTAGACCTTTCTGTGCACTTTGGTTGTGTTAGACCTCGCCCTCTGGTCGATGTAACAGCAACCGCCATAAAAGGAAATCTTTAAGTGTGTCACATGGTAACAATGTCAAGAATTCAAGGCCCTTGTCACATGGGACTTTCTCATGGAAATCAGATTGAATTTCCTAGGCCTAATGAATGAAGAAACGCTAAGTTAGAGATGCTGGGGAGTTTTGATCAAACAAAGCCATTTATTTTATTTCTGGCTTGCTGCAGTGTTCCTCTGCACAACGTGAGTCTCTTTCTTTCACACATATTCAAGTATTCAACCTTCATATGTAAAATGCATATACGTTCAACTTTTACATTGTACAGAAATGTTTCTCACATTTGATTGTACCACATTTCATTTGTTAAGTCTTTCTGCCAGAGCAACAGTGCTTCTCATTCATTCCTTCATTTGAAGGGTTGCCTACGATCTGCTTCTTGATGAGTAAGAAGGAAGTGGTTTGAAATAATGACAGCGAGGTCATATCCATATATAGTCAGCTTTTGGCAAGGCAATGATGACTGGTGATGTGTCAACTTCAGAAAGCTGATTTCATATCTCTGTTTTTCCTCAATGTCCTGTTAACATTGATTTGCTCACTTTGCACTTTCACACACTAACGCTTGACACAGTCAATAAGCCCAGATAAACTATCAACAGTCTGTCGTTCGCTTTCAGAAACTCTCTTAACTCTCTTAGTTTCAGAAACTTACTCTTAATCTGCCTCTCCCAAACACGCACACGTTCTCATACTCACTCACACCATCACTCTCATGCTCCGCCCGATCTAACACTGTTTAGAAACCAAACAATTACTAGTATGAGAGTCGACGGGCGGAGTTTAGCTTTATCTCCAGCTTCTCAGGCTCCAAATAAGGAAAGGACTAGCAGGTAGGGATTGCCAAACTTAGTCATCAAAGCAAGCATCTCATTCATTGCAAACGCAGCTTGTGTTTTGCCTATGAGAAGCTCTGAGATCTATCTGCTTTGCAAAATTCCATCACATAACATGCTGATGGATTTATTAAAAATCGAGGTTTGGAGTTGCTTGTCACTACCTTCGCCTTGATTTGCAAGAGGAAATGGCATTGTGTTGTGACAGAAGTCATATCTTAGGAACTGTCTTGTGGATGTGGCCACAGCAGGTTTTCCTTTGGGTTTCAGGGCGGTAAATTCCTTTCAGCAGATTGTTATATTGCTGTTGATGATTGACTGAACCAGTGTCATGTTGAAGATTGAAGTACACTAAAGAGTTCCCCTATTGAGAAGAAAACAACACCCAGTGACGAAAATTGTCAGTAAATAGTTGTAAATGATTATGGGTAGATCTCTGTGCCTTTACCCACATAGAAATCTGATATATGGCAATATATGCAAATGACATATGAGATACAAGTTCATATTTGGATTTCACATACAGTCAAGGCTGAAATTATTCATACCCCTGGCCAATGTTGTGGAAAGTTACTTTAGAAATATTGAGTTACTTCTCAAAAAAGTCACTAGTTGCAATACTTAGTTACTTTTTATGATAAGTAATCTGTTACGTTACTTTTGAGTTAATTTTGCGTTACTTTTGTGTTACCTTTTCTGACCTGGCTGAGGCTAGATCTTTTTCTAAACTTCTTTTTTTTAAACAGAGGAGCTCTGCAATTAACAACACACTGTATAACCTTCATTTACCTTAAAAAAAACACACAAAAAATTAATGTAGGATAGTGTTATCTTCGAAGAAGTTCCTGAACGGAGAGCTATGCATGTCGTATTCACAAATTAATGAAAGTTGAAAGCAACGCGTTTGCTACTTTTGTACTTTTGGTCTTATTAAACATTTAAACCACTGTCCATTCAGATAATCCTTGTTTACTTTTCTTCCATGTGTTAAAAATAATGAGAATACTTCCATCGCAGAAATGTAAGGCCCCGCCATCTTCATTTCTGTCTGCTCCTGCATTCTCTCATTACGTGCGTTAATTTTAACTCAGCAATTTATTTTTTAAAAGCCAATTACCTAAACTAATAAGTAACTCATTCATTCATTTTCTTTTCGGCTTAGTCCCTTTATTAATCTGGGGTCGCCACAGCGGAATGAACCGCCAACTTATCCAGCACGTTTCACACAGCGGATGCCCTTTCAGCTGCAACCCATCTCTGGGAAACATCCATACACACTCATTCACACACATACACTACGGACAATTTAGCTCACCCAATTCACCTGTACCACATGTCTTTGGACTGTGAGGGAAACCGGAGCACCCGGAGGAAATCCACACGAGTGCAGGGAGAACATGCAAACTCTGCACAGAAACGCCAACTGACAAGGCTCGAACCAGCGATCTTCTTGCTGTGAGGCGACAGCATTACCTACTGCTCCACTGCATCGCCTAAAAAATAACTCGCTTTACAATTTTGAAAAAGTAACTCAAATATTATTACTTAATTTTAATATGTTACTTTACTCGTTACTTAGAAATGTAATATTATTACGTAACTCGTGTTACTTGTAATGCGTTTCCCCCAACACTGCCCCTGTCAAATTCTTACCTAAAGCTACTTTTATTCAACCAGCAAGTTTTTTTCTTCACCCAAAAGATAATAAGATGTTATACAAAAGGCATCATTGTAGAAATATATATATATTTCTTAGATTTTATTAACATTTGAACTAAAATTTTAAGTCAGAATTAGTCAGGGGTATGTATAATCTGGGGCTTGTCTATATAAATATATATTTCTAGATATTTTTGCGCATGTGTGTGTGTATAATTTTATATATATAATTTGTATATATTTACATCTACCATTTTATTATATAGGTATCGCCCAGTTCCAACAGTTCTTTAAAGAGGAAACTGATATGCTGTGCTCATGAGTCAAAGGTTTTGTTAGTGTGGCTAGGGTTGAGCCCATATACAGTGTGCATGCTAATCATCAACCTGACATTGCAGGATGAAACGGTGCTTTTTGAGTGAATCCTCGCCATGTCAAAGTCTACTTTCATAGAGGCACAGCAAGACGTTCCCTAAGCGCCCACTAGAATTACCTGCAGCTCTTATGCAACTAAATCTTATTAGCTCATGGAAAACTGACCCTGATGACCCTATAATTAAGAGTTAAGTGCTTGTATCAGTCAGCAACCACTCAAATGTGCAGTTAGCATTACCAGTTAATGTATATGTGAGCAAGATTTACAGAGTTTGAAATCCTGTCTATGGAATCTGACCAACAGAATTGGTCACATGCACAAACTACAAGATGTTTTCATGGCTGACCAAGAGGTGGTTCTTGTCTTATCAAATCTGTACACACTGAGGTGTTGTGTTTGATTTGTCTATGTGTAGTATTTACATGAGTGAGTCTGTACCCGTTTTAAATGGCAATTTTATTTTGTTTTTATTTTTTATTGTTTTAAGATTTACCTATCCAGGGATTGCAGATGGAAAATAGCAACCTTGCTAAAACCTGACACAATGCATCTTTACTCTTGAAGTCAATGTATTTTTGTGCATGTCCTTGTTAAATTCATTCATTTATTTTCTTTTCGGGTTAGTCCCTATATTAATTAGGGGTTTCCGCAGTGGAATGAACCGCCAACTTATCCAGCAGATATTTTACACAGCGGATGCCCTTCCAGCCACAACCCAGTACTGAGAAACATCCATACACTCTTGAATCCACACTCATACACTATGGCCAATTTGGGAGGGGTCTGGCTGCAGACTTGGTGCAGTGCAATCTGAGCTGCATCCAATGCTTTTTAATGTGTTCACCTAACCCCACCCCTAACCCTACCCCTCACAGTGATGACACAGTCTGACATTGCATCGTGAGAGATGCAGTCTCAGCTTGCATCATAAAGGCTGCATCCAGATACTATTGACCAATTTAGCTTATTCAGTTCACCTATGCTGCATGCCTTTGGACTGCGGGGGAATCCGGAGCACCCAGAGGAAACCCACGCCAATACGGGGAGGACATGCAAACTTCATACAGAAATGCCAACTGACCCAGCCGAGGCTCGAACCAGCGACCTTTTTGCTGTGAGGCGATCGCGCTATCCACTGCGCCACCGTGATGCCCTCCTTGTTAAATAAATAATTCAATTCAATGTGTAATCAGACAAAAATAAATAAAAAAACAGGTAAAAATATTTCCAGATATTTCTCATCAAGGTCTCTGAAACTGACTGAGCCTGAAGACTACAGTTCATGACTTCCCTCAGTGCAGTCATACCCAACATACAGAATGTAGGTCAGGAATAACATCCCCCTTTTCTCCTAATGTTACATAATCCACGTTTTGCACAGCTGGAAGACCCTGGTATCCATATAATGAGGCAGCAAACTGAACAGAAAGCCTGCATTTCAGGAATCACACATTCAGAAGCCTACTCATTGCTATGCTCTGCTATTAATGCTATGATTCATTCACATTGAAACTTTGTTAAAGCTCATCTGCCATATCACAATGACCTACTTGTCCAACTGTAACGCAACTAGTTTTTTCACATGCCTTTTTTTGACAAGCATCTGTGTTTTCTCAATCCAGTTCATGAGCGATTGGAAAAGTGGGAGGAGTGCGTGTGTTTTGGGGCTCTGCTGTTTAATAGGGTATTGAAATTGAGACACTTAGTATTCTGGCTAGCCTTTTGCCTGTTGTCTCTCTCTCTCTTTTTTGCTCCTCCTCTGCACCGTGAAGCCTCTGTGCCATGATCCCAGCATTTAATTCCCTCCCTCCCTAAAACGCAGCCAAGCCAACTGCCGCAGGCAATAGAGGGTCAGTCAGAGGCCTTTAAGGGTACCGTGACTGCAGCACTAATCATGCTAAGCCATGGAAAATGCATTTCTTTTTCTACAGACAAGAGTCTTGAAGGGGCTCCGTTCATGCCATGCACCCATCAGTACTTTTACTGAATAGTTGGCTGAAACTGTGTTGTCATGATGGGGGCTGACGTCACTTTTACACCTCCTTTTGAGTCTGTAAATATTGCTCTCTGTTTAGAAGGAAAAAGAGCACTCTTGGAAACCACTGACATGTACAATGTGTATCATTAAAAAATAAATATAAAGCAAACACTTGGAGTTACGCTGTGTTGTTTAAGTGTTTTCTTTAATTTTTTTGAGCAGTTTTGATACACATTGTACATGTCAGTGGTTTCCAAGAGTGTTCCCTTTATTTTTTTGAGCACTATACTGTATATCCGCAAGGTAGCATACATTTGAAGTCTTATAAATGAATACTTATAAAACAACATAAGTTTTATATAGAGGCAGGTAAATATGTTTGTTTTAATTGCAAAGTGTGTAAATGCAAAGACAGTCTGGGCCAAAATGCAGCTGAACAGGAGTATGATCAAACTATAGGGTTGCAGATCCCTTTTTGTTTACAGATTTGTTTGTAAGCGGATGTAGATGATGGTAAATATATTTAGTGAGTGCAAAATTTGGACACTTCCAGAGTTGGTTAAAAAAGTATAAACAGTTAGGTATGCTGATCTATTATAGATAAATTGTTGTTGTTTGATTGTGCTTGTTAGATTAAACCATGCCTGAGCCCAAGTGAACTGTGCCTGAGCCCGATTCAGAGCACTCACACTTCTCAAACGATCCGGGAAACGGGCCTGAGCAGGGTTCGGATAGCATAGTGTGAGTAGGCCCTTAAACTTTGTCATCTGAATTCATAAGCTGTTTTTATTTTGAAGGGGAAAATGTAAAAAGCACAATGTTCTTTTACCAGTCCTGATACTAACACAAACCCCACCCATGAAAGGTGCTCGATAGTTTTCTGTTTTCTGTGTTTGTGCTCATATGTAAATTTCACAAACTGATTTCCCAATATTAGAGCAAAAGATAAGAAAATGCCTATATATATTCATCCGCCCAAAGAACCTCCTGTCAGTGAAATCAGGGCAGTGGCTCAAAGTGGACAAAAGGCACAAAAACAACAAAAAACACAGGAATGTTTCTCCTTTGTCCACTTTAATCCAGTCAACCAAACACCAGGTGTGAACAAGACCATAGTTTACTTAAAGTACACATACTTGCATATATATAGGATATATAGTTAAAATCACTCTGGACCCCTCACACCCAGCACACTTCATGTTTGAACTGTTACCGTCTGGTCAGTGCTGCAGAGCACAGAGCACAAAAACAGCCAGACACAGGAAAAGTTTCTTTCCTCAGGCCATCGATCTCATGAACAGTTAAATATTTCCCTACGGTGCAATAAACATGTGCAACACTTTCTCATACCCACTTGTACACAGCACCTAATAACAATATACAATGCAATACTTTCTCATACACATTTCTACACAGCACCTTATAACTTGTATATTTATAAAAATCTGTACGAACAATTCAACATCCAGAGCTTTTGTCTAGTTGCATCTCTGTTTAATGTTTGTCGTATTTTTCCTCATATTTTTTTTTCGTGTAATCACTTGCCACTTTATGTACACTGGAAGCTTCTGTAGCCAAAACATATTCCTTGTATGTGTAAAGCACACTTGGCAATAAAACCGATTGAATCATGGACTCATCACCGCACACATTGGTCTCATAGATCAATGCTACTGAAGTATTAAAGTCCTCCTGCACTCAAAAAATAAATGACTTTAGCTGCTTGTTCAAACTGCTTATTTAAAATTAGTTGAAACAATGCAATTCTTAAGCTTTTTTGGACAACTTAATTGTTTTATGTACTTAAATTTGTAAAAACGATTAACTTATCTTAACTTTGTGTTGTGACAACATGAAGGAATTGTGTGGAACGCAGTGTGGGAAGTATATATTTATAAGTATGTATTTTATTATTTTTTTAATTCTTCACTTTCCCCAATGGGTGAAGTTTTTTTTTTCCCTTGCCACTATTGCCACTGGCTCGCATGGTTCGGGACTTGTAGAGATGTGCATCGATGGATTACTCTTCAGTGTTTGGACCCTCAGTAGTGAATACTAAACTACACTGAACTGAACTGAACTCCAACACTAAAAAACTGGACTGACACTTTCAATTTACTATAACCTTCTATGTAAAGCTGCTTTGGCACAATCTACATTGTAAAAGCGCTATACAAATAAAGGTTAATTGAATTGAATAAGTGCGTTCAAAATACGTTAAAAAAACTGAGTAAGGATTTACATATTTATCATATTTATCAGCTTATCATCATCTGATACCGTCACATTGGAAACTCATAATTTTCCCGCACGTATAACATTGTAGTGACATTTGCATGCATTGAACTTTGTGAACAGAGACATTTTAATACATGACAGAAAGAAATACTAAGCAAAACAGGTAAAGTGAATGAGAAAAGAAGCAAGGGGAATCCAGAGCCTGCTCCAGGTCTGTGTGACAACTATGTCCTAAAAAGGCATTCCAGTATGTGGGCATGATGGGAGGGGCAGCAAGTAAAAAGCGGCTCAGTCCAGGTAATGACAGCCGACAGACCCAGCCAACTAGCTGCCACCTTTCGTCACATTATAAGTGTGTGAATGGAGCTGGGGTGAGCCACGATCCCTATAATCTCTTTAGCTGTCCCATTGAGCGTTGTGTTTACTACAGGTATGCACTACACCTCCTCCCCCTATGGCTTTAATGCACACCACGCTGCCTATAAAAGCAAATGGAGGTTGACAGCTGGGGATTGGCACCACATGTCTGGAAATCCTGTCTTTCTTTATCTTTATCTTCTCGTTTGACTTTCTCTGTCTCTTTGCTCTTACTTCTCTCTCTGTCTGAATTTCAGAAGGCAGAATGAGAAATCAGTCCACAGATATGTTGAAAACAAGTGACCAGCTAGAACCACACACCACTACTGTGAACACGAAGGCATGAGATATATTTCCATAACGGATGGAATATTTGGGTTATGTGGGCAGCTCAAGGCAATGTTGAAATAACAGATTTAACATATTCAAATATCTCTCAAATATTTCTTTTGTGAGAAGTCTTTCAAAGGGGGGAGGATTTAGCTGATTTTCAAAAGTCTATTTTTGTCATAGATTCAGAGCATAATCTCAGAAAATCTCGTGTAATCTCAGAAAACATTGAACTGATCTCTCAACCTGGGTTTCAAGTTTGCGTATTAGCCTTAAATTTTGAGTTTAAATTTATTTGTATTTATAAATACAGTGGTATAAAATTACATTAGTAGTTACATTTTATCCGCACATTGTTTTGGAGAAATTGTACTTAATTTTGTGAAGTAAACATATTTTCTTTCTTTGGTATTATTTCATTTACATTTGAGTTAAAAAAATGATTATAATAATATTATGTCATAATTTCCCACCTTCACTTATTTTAAAATTAAATAACTTTCTTTCTTCTGCTGAATACTTTAAAAAAAATTCCAATTGCGATGAGTGACCGTTACGTTACGTTACGTGCATCAACAACTGAACGTTCTACTTTTGTGCTTAGCAGAAGAAACTATTAGAGGTTAAAAACAGCTTGAATGTGAGTCAACGGTGTACTTATTCATGCTTTGATGAAATGTCTGTTTTAGTAGAGCTTTGAAAATGTATAAATGACTGTGGCTGTTGTTTTTTAATTTTTTTTTTTTTTTTTTTTTGAGGCAGATAGTGATTGTTTTTGTAGTATAAATTATTGGAGTCCATTTTTTGTCTTTACAGTTTACAGGGTTAGTTCATCCAATGAAAGTTCTATTTTTAATTACTGACCTTCATTGCCGTCCAATCCACATATAAAGATATTTTTGATTAAATTTGAGTGCTCCCTCATCCTCCAGAGACAGCAACAGTCTAAACTCCTTTATAGTTCAGAATAATACCTATAACATTTTCAAAACAGTCCATTTGAACACTTTTGTGTGGGGGAAACGTAAATATGACTCTGTTCACCTAAAACCCAAATTCTGTCCTGGAGGGCCGGTGTACTGCAGAGTTTAGTTCCAACCTCAATTAGACCAAAGATTCTTTAAGGTGGACATCTTTGAAATGCCTCTCAGGCATTCTGTCTGAATGGGGAAACATCAAATTCTCCAAAACTGTTTGCTAAGCTTATGATTACATTACATACTTGGAATCACCAACAACTATCTCATTCTTAAATATCCAAATCAAACAAAATTAGAATATTTTCAGGTTGCCCAAACTAATGCGCATGTGCACTCAAAAGGAACGAGATCACGACACCAACCTCATTTATGACCGTTTTACACATTATCAACCTCTGGATAATGCTTTGTCAGATCGCACTGGTCTTTTGAAGTAATTCACTACTTGGTCTTGAGGGCGAATCTCCTCTAGAAATGACAGCGACTCCTTGTTTACAAATTTGTGACCATTTGAGTAGTTGCTGTCATATGATGTGCATTTGATAGGACGGACTGTACCTCGCTTTCGTTTCATACAGATTACAAAACCACAAAACTTTTGTTTTCAAGTGCACTTGGTTCATTTAAAAGCACAGGCTTTAAGCTTTATTTGGATATATTTCTCATGTCTATGAAGCAAGTATTCGCTGTGGTTCCATTGTGTTTGTTGACCACCAAACTAGAGATGCGCGGTTGGCGGTTACAGCCGCAGACTCCGTGGATAAACTGCGGATGGGGCTGATGACGTGACGAAAAATAATATTTTAATTAAATTCGGGCGGGTGGCGGGCGGTTGTACCAAAAAATTGTACAGTACAGTGTGTTTCATTTAGGCTATTTATTTATTTTTGTCCCTGTGCGCCGATCGGAGACGAAGTTCACTGCTGATATTCTGAGAGCTTTATAGGGTGCTTCTCATTTCTTATTTGTGCATTCTTGTTTCCTTTCCTTGCTTTCTTTCCTCGTGTTTTAGCTCCACCCCTCTGGGATGCGAGGGAAGGACGCAAGGAAAAGACTCGAGGACCGAGGAATCGAATCAAGTGAAAAGACACGTCCTCGTATCGTTTAGCGTCACTTCAAAGTGTCGTCAATTAATGCTGGATTTGGCTTGCACGTTTGGATTAACTACATGTCTACATTAAAGTCATTCTCTGTTCTCTAATTAATAAAGAAACATTCATTTAACAATAAAAAGGAATAAGCCATTCAATTAAAGAGCCCAATCAGCAGATGGCGGGTACGGTCTTAAAAATTGGTCAAAAATGTTGGTGCGGATGGATGGCGGACAGAGGATGAGTTTTGTGATGCGGTTGCAGATGAAATAAAAGCCCATCATCGCATCTCTACACCAAACTGTCATAAAAGCACACGTGTGGTCCGAGCTTTTCCCCTAGAGAAACGTCAGTTTATAGCAATCAATGATTGGTTTCTGTACTAGTATTCGGGGCTTCATCCGCCATATTGACCATTACACTTTTCCCCATTCAAAACTATTCGAGTGACATGTCTTGTGTATTCTATAGTCTTTGCTTGGACACACCTGAACCAGCTAATCAAGGTCTTTTTAGGTATACTAGAAACTTCCAAACTGGTTTGTTGAAGGAAGTTGGAGCTAAACTATGCAGAACACCGGCCCTCCAGGACCGAATTTGGGCACCACTGACCTATATCTTCTCACTCACATCAGGTCAGGGAGTGAGTGTGAGCAGATGTATCAACATTAAAGTCAGCAGTGCGACATTCAAGCATTGTATTGACTATGTACCCTGACCTGAAATGGAAGACAAAGTTGTTTTTAAAGATTTGTTGACTCACAAAGGTGTTCTTGGAGCTTTGCATGATTACAATGTTTTTGGTTCATTTCTGGACTTTGAACGTCCTACAATTGTTGCTGTGTAAGGAGGATGAAAAGCCTCTCGAATTTAATCGAACAAAATCTTAATTTGTGTTGAGAAGATAAATGAAGGTGGCAGGGGGCTAAAGGTGTGACATGAGGGCGAGTATTTAATAACACAATTTAAATTTGTGGGTGAACTAACCCTTTAAATGTGACTAAGTCCAAGATTTAAGCTATCGTTTAAAATGCAGTATAGCGAACCACCCATCTATTAGTCACATTAGAAGCTGTGGCCAGCTCTGGCACTAGCACTTCTTCACAGATAGATGGCAGAATTCCTTCCTCTGTGCGTTTATTCTAAGATTCATCCCCAAATGCCTGTTGCTCCACGCACACTCACATCTGACCTATATTTCACAAACCATCCCTTTTATATGCAATGAGACATTCTCTGCTCTCGTTTAGTGCTCAGGTCTTCCCTTCAAGCAAATGTATTTTTCTCTGATAGGACGTATTGATGAAACCCCCAAATGGACTGGAGCCAGGTAGACGTGTGCCATGGAAGGCAGATTGCAGTTTGCCTAATGAATGAGAGAATGTGTGTTGTTGGGAGCTGGACAGATGGGCAGTGGTAAACCAGGATCTCAGATCACAAAGACTTGGCTCAGCATGAGATGGGAGGGTGGTGCCTGGAGGCTTCTGTCCTACACCAGCTCCAACCTACAGGCCTACAGCTGGCCTCTGCTCACCCCCACTGCTCTGTCATACATGTGGAAAGCACGGGTGGGCTGGATAGCGTCTTTTGAGACATTGGATAGTCTTTTATTGATAGTATTTGGTAACACATAATAAGAACTGGTCAGCCATCTCTTGTGGATATTATATTTTGGCGCAATAATCATTCAGCACTGTCTGGCAAAATGAGACAATGGTCATGAACCCTGCAGATTGTTCTCTGATAGCAGTTGTGAATGTGTGTGTTGGGCCATCTGTGCCAGATGTTAATGAAACATCACTCTGAACAGATGGCACGTGTCTCCCCATGTAAAAGATATGACACTTGATAAGAGACTCTGACTGGCATCAGTGTCAATGACAATGTAATTTTCATTCATGATAGCGCATTAAAACATCTCAGTGTTTTGAAGACGGCTTCAATAATTGAGCGGTTTTAAATACCATCTCCTTGGAATCTCCTCTAGAGCCGATACAATCTGGTCCTTAAATATTGAGCTTAGTTTAATTTCTGACAACTGGCCCATAGTGTGGATAGAGAGAGAGAGAGCAAACAGCTGGTTGTGAATGGTTTGAAGAATCGGCCCCCCACATGAGAGCAGAAGCTCTTTGTTGGACCAGGGCATATCATTAGCATATAAAATACCTTATTTGCCCCGTGGAGACAGTGAGATGAGTGAGGACAAAGAGGGAGGGAAGGCAGCGGGGATCTTCAGACTAGCACACGAAAGCTTTCTGTAATACCTAAGATGGCAGATATATCGTTCATAGATTTAATTCACAGCATGGATGACAGGCAATGTTACAGAGTTAACAAAATATGATGATATCTATATATTTAGAGTTACGCAGAGTCTAACATTTTGCCACACTTGACATGTGTTTCATATAAATGCTGTTATATCTGTCATATAAACTTTGTTACTCTGTTACTTTATCATACTAAACATGTACCCTGACCTGAAATGGAAGACAAAGGCAAACAAAGTTGTTTTTAAAGATTTGTTGACGCACAAAAGTGTTCCTAGAGCTTCACATTATAAAGTGTTTTTGGTTAATATTTTGTACTTTAAAAATTATGTCCTTCATTTTAATACTGCACATCAGATTTTGAAATATATATCTTTATTGCATTTTAACTTCATTCATTCATTTATTCATTCATTTTCATTTCGGCTTAGTCCCTTTATTAGTCAGGGGTCTTCTAGCCGCAACCCAACACTGGGAAACATCCATGCACACTCTTGTGATCACACCCAAACACACATTACGGCCAAATTAGCTTATTCAGTTCACCCATAGTGCATGTTTTTTTGACTGCGGGGAAACCGGAGCACCCAGAGGAAACCCTTGCGAACACAGAAATGCCAACTGACCCAGCCAGGGCTCGAACAAGCGACCTTCTTGCTGTGAGGCAACATCACTACTCACTGCACCACTGCGTCTCCTATTTTACTTCACACTTCTGAAGTAAAAAATAACTTTAAAACAAATAAAACAACAAAAAAGGAAGAAGAACAAGCAAACAAAAAAAACTCAGTATTTTACATCAATATTTATGACCTCTATCAACAAATTTCCACAACATTTTAGAAACAAATTTGAAAGGTCGCCAAACTCCCTCGAAGATCTTGATATATAGGTTATCTTTTCCATTACTGCATATCATTCATTCATTCATTTTCTTTTCGGCTTATTCCCTTTATTAATCCGGGGTCGCCACAGCGGAATGATCCGCCAACTTATCCAGCATATTTTTACGCAGCGGATGCCCTTCCAGCCGCAACCCATCCCCGGGAAACCCACCCCCAATTCACCTGTACCGCATGTCTTTGGACTGTGGGGGAAACCGGAGCACCCGGAGGAAACCCACGCAACCACGGGGAGAACATGCAAACTCCACACAGAAATGCCAACTGACCCAGCCGAGGCTCGAACCAGCGACCTTCTTGCTTTGAGGCGAACATGCTACCCACTAGGCCACCGTGGCGCCATTACTGCATATCAGATTACATAATTATTATTATCAGATTATAACACAATACAATAGTCAAGCTAATCCATATCACATTCTTAAGCATTTCTAAAGTCAAGAAAATAAAAAGTTCAATCAAAAAGAGTAGTTATTTGCACTTTTAAAAAATAAATTTAGCAACAGTTTTTTTTTTCATGCCATCACCACTGAAAGTAGCACCACACCCTGAACAGGAATCTCATTGCTTTATTTGTACAGCAGTTCAAATCAAACAGTAGCTAGAACTAGTTATTTTAGTGCTTTCCTCAAAATAACTTCACTTTTCTCACGTAATGATCTTGTAACTGCAGGTGTAGCCACAGTTGTCTCATCACATGAACTGAAAATCATTATTTATTTGAAAATCTAAAAGATTTTCTAATTGTTTGATCATTTGATAATGAAATAGTTTTTTAAAAATATATATTAACTTGATTTAATATTTAATATTAAAATCAAATATTCATATCAATGAATTTAAGGGATAATTCACCCCAAAATTTTTCATTTTGTGATTGTTTACTCACCCTTCACTTGTTCCAAACCTGTCTGAGTTTGTTTTGTTCCATTGAACACAAAAGAAGACGTTCTGAAAAATGTTGGAAACCTGAAACCATAGACATCCATAAGAGGAAAACAAACATTGTGGTCGTCAATGTTTATTAGTTTCCAGCATTTTTCAGAACGTCTTCTTTTGTGTTCAACAAACTTAAACAGGTTTGAATTTTAATTTTTTTGGGTGAACTAACCCTTTGAGTGTCTAAATACTTCTTGGGTTCCACGGAATCAGACATGGTAGTAATTGTAAGTGATGCAGTTGTGCTTAAATGTCAGTAGAGGGCGGTGAAGTGCTCCAGTCAGCCATATATTGCTGCATCCAAATAAAAACCATGACACTGTGACAACTGGTTCAGTTAGATGTTATGACTGAAGTGCAGTTTACTGTCAATAATAGGACACGGCCTAATGGTTATTTATATTTTCTAACTGTTATTGTCTGTTTCACTCCCTCCCTGTCCTTGAGCTCTACGTAAGCAGCTTTCAAGGACACACATTCCAGCTCCTCAGATCCTGTTCCCCATGCATCCGACACTCTCTGCACATGAGGATCAATGCAGCCAAGGGCAGCGTGTAAGGGGATCCAGGGCCGAGGAGAGCAGAGTTGTGTTTTATTTGTTCTGTGGCGCAGCCCTGTTTGATGTGACCCTCTCCCGTTTCATTCATCCGGAAAATCTGCTGTGTGTGAGTCGAAACTGGGGGAGTAGGTCTCACTTGATACTCAGATGTAATTAGTATCTGCCAGTCATCCACCTAAATAATCACTTACTCACCCTCATGCCATTCCACACACACGTTATCTTGTGGGACATAATATGTTTTGAGAAATTTGGCAGTGGAAATCAATGTTTGGAACTGTTTGGTGACCAAAAAAAAAGACATATTTTTGTTTCACAGATTTTGTTTTTGTTTGGAAGTTTTGAAAATTCATCTTTATTTCTATTGCGCTTTCACAATGTAGATTGAGTCAAAGCAGCTTAAGATAGGAGTTCTAGTAAATTGAAAATGTGTCAGTCCAGTTTTCACAGCTGAAGGTTAGTTCAGTGCGGTGTGGTGTAAAAGCATGAGGATGAGGGAAAATGATGATCGCTAAAGGTGGATGTGTGTATTTTATGTGAATTTCATATGCAAAGACTTATTTGTATATTTTTTGTAGGCCCAGACAGAATATATGGGGTTTGTTTGTTATTTCTGCGTAGAACTTTGGAGAAAAAAAAAAGAAAGAAAAATCTGTGAATTTATGTTGAATTATTTTAAGTGAGTTGATTTCATGTTTCAATGCAAATCTAATTAGAACCACTTGTTTGATAAACAAAACTACAGTACCTTTCTCATACACTCTCAGAAATAAAGGTTTGTAAGCTGTCAATGGGGTGTTACCTTTTTAAAAGATACACATTTGTACTTAAAGGGTCCATAATGGTAACTCAAAAGTATATATTAGTACCTACAAATTTTAAGAGGAACACTTTTGTACTATTTAGGTACTAATATGTACCTTAAGGTATTCATATGGACCTTTTAGGTACAAATTTGTGCCTTTTGAAAAGATACCACCCAGTGCCAGCTCGCTTACCTTTATTTCTGAGAGTGTATAAAACCAGAAAATATATAAAAACAGAAAAGAAATCTTGACATTGTAGAGTACATAAATGGTTTAAACGTTTGCTTGTTGTTTATTAAAAATTATATTACTGAAATAATATGAAAACTGAATAAATATAAATATTTACAGACATTGACACAAGTAAATAAATTGATTGGATAATGAGCTCACTAATCTGCTGAAAAGAAAGAAAACAGAAATCGTTTTCTGCAGATTCTGCAGGCACAATTATTATAATTATTTTTTTCAATCTTGAAGCAAGACTTTCCTGTCTAACCCAGTTTATATATATTTTAATAATTAATTTTTGGGGTTTTCGCTTTCACTGTGATAAGACAGTGGGGATTTTTCAGACAGAAAAGTGTGGGGAGCACATATAAGGAATGGATCGAAAAAGGACCTCGAGCCAGGAATCGAACTCAGATTGCCGTGAGCACCTCGGTGCTATGTGTCAGCACACTAAACACAAGGCTAATGGTGCCGACAAACCCAGTTTAAACCTGTTATTAAGTTGTGTTTTTGTCAATATGATCACAAATAGACAATGACTAAAAACAGATACAAACAGTCGAAAGCATTTTGAACTCATCCACATCCAGACCCCGTTTACACCCTTTATGAAAGGCATAGTTCCAATATAAACATTTACAGTTAACACCCTCAGGCCATTGTATGCACGTGACTTTGTTTCTTCAGTAGAACATTAAAGAAGGTTTCTATCTGAATACGTTTTGTAAAGTCATGGTCACCCATTTTTTAGACGAAAAATGTATACATATAAACACGTCCAAGACAGTCCCATGGCTCCTGATGATATACTGAGGTCTCATGAAGAAAAATACATTTCTGTGTGTTTCTGGCTGCTTCATGTTCCCCAACCTACATTCCTATATAATGCCACTAAAGCGTAACAATGCGAGCATGCACTCGTAATGTTCAGTTTCTTGCACAGATTGATTGCTTCCCTTCATATGACCTTAGTCTATCATCATTAGCCATTAGGATTAATTTGGACTTGTTTGAAGGAGTTAATTTTTAATCTCAAAACCAGTGACCATTGACTTGTATTATACGAATATACGATTGGATTGGATTCTTCTTTAAAAATCTTCTTTAAAGCGATAATTCACCCAAAAATAAAAATTCTGTCATCATTTACTCATCTGTCACTTTTTTCAAACCTTTGTTAAAATCTTTCTTCTGTTGAACACAAAAGAAGATATTTTGAAGAAAGTTCCTACTATGGAACTCAATGGTTACAGGTTTTCACCTTTATTCAAAATATCTTCTTTTGTGTTCAAAAGATTTTTGGGTGAACTATTCCTTTAATATTCTACTGAAGAAAACATTACCTACATCTTCAACAGCCTGGGGGTAAATACATTTTCATTTTTGGGTGATCTATCCCTTTAAGATGATTTGTTGTCAATCCAATATAAGAGGATAACACTAAAAACAGGCTTAAGCTGTCTAAAACTCTTTGGTTTTGTCAACTTTTCACCTTCTCTAGTATTACGATGTATTTTTGGCAATCCTGTCACAAGTTGACAATGCCAAATACAAGTATAAATACAGTCTGAAATTCTTGAGCTTGTCCAATTTTGACCATTACCAAGAAGTATAGACCATTTTGAGGGATGTAAACAATAACAATGGTCCTACCGTATTTCCTTTTTTGCAATTTTAATTTCCAAAGCTTCCGAGAATCCAAAAAAATCTGCATATTGGTAAAAAATAATAATAGACACATTTCATTTTTAATTATTTAAAAGTACAAATTCTGACTGAGGAAATGAGCTGGCCAGTTTTTTATACACCGACAGGCTACAGTTTCTTTTTAAAAATCTGTTTACATGGTTTTTATTTTATTATTATTTTTTTTTTATTTGTGGTAGCAATAAATACAGTACAATAACTACACTTAAGAGAATGTACATTTCCCACTGCTAAACATTTTTCTTTTTTTACAAACTATAAAGTAACAGAACAAAATAAAAAGAAAAAATTAAGTTTCATAAAATAAAATATATGGAAATAAAAGTAACCAAAAAATAAAAAAATTATAATAATATCAATACTAAATATACATAGGTCGGAGAGGGTCAAATCTTTATTTGTTCAATCGATTTTAGGTTTTTATTAACTTTTAATTCCTAATCTAAAGAGAGAATTAAGAGGGGGAGTGTAATGGGTCGTAAATTGAAATGTGTTTGTTCTGTGGATGGGAATCAGACAGTAATATTTTTATATTTCTATGAAGATCCGATGGAGCATTCTAATGTAATCAGTCCACTTGGACCAGATATTTATAAATGCATTCATTTGAAGTTGAAGGGAGAATGTAATATTTTTTTCATCACATACATATTATATACTATCTCTAGCCATTCTTGGGTTGTTGGGGATTCAGGAAGTAACCAATGTCTTGTAACAGCTTTTTTGGCTGCAATTATTAAAATATCAAGTAAGTATTTATCAGATTATTTGGATATCAGAGCCTCCAAAATAGAGAACCGTGAATTGAAAGGGTAGTGTGATATTAAGTATGTTTTCTATTACTCCATGTGCTTCTACCCAAAATTGTTTTATTACTGGACCATTCCCAGAAAATGTGCCAGTGATTAGGTTCCTGAGACCCACATCGTCTCCAGCACTTAGTGTCCTTTCCTGTGGCGTATGCCCTTTGTTTTGGCGTGATGAAAAATCTTATTAGACATTTCCATCCAAATTCTCTCCACATATGTGAGTTAGTACATTTTGATGTAAATCTGCATATGTCCAACCAATTCCCTCTGGAATAATGAGATTACTTTCCTTCTCCCATTTTTCTTTAACATATTCCGTTATGTGGGGTTTATTTGATCTAAATCCTTTACAAAGTTTTGTAATTATACCTTTACTTCCACTGTCTTTGTAGGCATCTGTAAATATTTTTAGTATCGAGTCATCCAGGTCTATTTTATTTTTAATATTGTTTTCAAAGTGGTTTCGTAATTAAAGGTATCTGTAAAAATCGGATTTATCCAGAATAGCAATACATTTTAAAGCACCTTTCAAGAAACCCAAGGTCACTGTACAACATCATATAAACAATTCAAACAAAAAAGATGATAAAATACAAAGACATGAAACAGAGTGTAGTAAGCAGTTATAATGAGTAAGTTATTTTCAACAGATGGGTTTTAAGTTTGGATTTAAACAGAGGGAGAGAGTCAATGTTGCGGATGTCAGGAGGAAGAGAATTCCAGAGTTTGAAAGCAGAGCGACTAATGTTATGATAGCTAGGTTATGATCACACAGCTAATGTTAAGTTATGATTGAATTGCATTTAATATAGTTATGAAATAGACAACAAGCAGGAAATGTTCATGGGCCAATGACATCACCACATTGAAATGGTCTACAGTCCTAAAGGTTTTCATTGAGCATAGTGAATTTGTTGTATTTACAAATGACTTTTGCTCCTTGTTCATATTTAAAATGAGTTTAAAATGAACAACACAGTTCTTAAGTTTGTTTGGGACAACTTAACTGCTCTATGTTCAGTCCACTTAAACGTGTAATAGTGATTAAGTTCATTTAATAGATTAATTAATAATTGAATAATTGTGTTGGGACAACATGAAGCAATTGTGTAGAACTTGGCTTTTTTACAGTGTAATGTAAATTGTTATATTGTCGAATGCATTCAAATATCCACAAAAGATCACATTCTCTTTGCTTACTGCCCAACATACTGCCTACTACTGTATCAAAACACACATGATCAAAATCGTCGCTAGCTGTCCTGCTTGATTGCAACATGAGGTCATTACCGAATTCTCACGCTTATTTTTTTCTAGCAATAAACAAACAGAAGATGTGTCAGGAAAATTATTTGAGGGTCTCTGCGTGCATTGTAGTGCACTGCTTATTTAGACATGACAGAGATATGACTGTAATCCAGTCTTTTGTAATTAACCTCCGGGTTTCCTATGTGCTCCTAATTACTCCGCATAAACAATGTGGGATCAGTGCTAATCTGAAAGAGCCCATTCAGAGGCTTTCATGTGGGGTTTCTAATGGGCTCTGCAGGCGGGAGCACAGGCTGATCTGGAGGAGGTGCTGTGGGGGATTCACTGGAGGGGGCTGTTGACTGATATCACCCGCGTTGGATTCAGACACCAGGGTTCAGGGCATAAACTCAGCATCACATGAAACAAGCTGGTTCCACTTTAAAGCCATAACCGCCGAAGCCACAACACAATACAGGTCCAGCAAGCCTTTGTGCGCATGAGCACACAATGTTTATTTTGCCATCTTGATTCAATTAGATCGCAAGTACAAATAGTAGCAAATTAATAATGATGCAAACGCTGTGCAAAGAGCGTTATAGTATGTTTGAAGGTCTGAATTTTTTGGAACTAAACTGAATGTCTGAATTTTTAATTGAACCGTTTGATATAAAATTATTTCAGATTCTGTTTAGGGACTTTGATTATACAGACAGAATGTTTTTGTTGCACTGAAGCTAATTTCAAATCATTCTGCATGATCATCAGATTTGCAGAGTTCTGAGATAGAGTTAGAGATAGAGATAGAGTGCTGCTGACATTAAAGCAATAATCGGACAAATAATCGGACAAATAATCGAACAAACTAAATTTTAAGACATGCATATCAATCAAATGTAATAATAAAATTAAAAGAGAAAATAAAACAGTTAGCTTTTTTAAGTGCTGTCAAGCATTTAGATTCTACTGTGGTGAGAAAAACACTGTAGACCTGCATTGTTTTCCTCTTTTCTGTGGTAATGTTTTGAGTACCAACGGGTTTCTCAGGATGTTTATTTGGACACACAGAATGATCACCTTATCTCTCACACCATGGGATCTGCTTTATCTTTCTGTGTTAGGGTTAGTATACAATCAATAGCATGTCTGAAAGAACATTGTGCACACTGGAAACTAATTCATTAAGTCATACTTGTTTCAATTTGTCAAATTTTATTTTAAATTGATTTAATTTGAATAATTTTATTTACAAAAAAGTCTTTTAGTATTTTTTCAAAAAATTGTTTGCATAACATTGGAGCCACGGTGGCGCAGTGGGTAGCACAATCGCCTCACGGCAAGAAGGTCTCTGATTCAAATCTCGGCTAGGTCGGTTGGCATTTCTATGTGGAGATGGCATTTTCTCTTCATTGTCGCGTGGGTTTCCCCCGGGTGCTCCGGTTTCCCCCACAAGTCCAAAGACATGTGGTATAGGTGAATTGGGTAGGCTAAATTGTCCATATGAGTGTGAATGAGTGTGTAAGGGTGTTTCCCAGAGTTGGTTTGCAGCTGGAAGGGCATCTGCTGCGTAAAACATATGCTGGATAAGTTGGTGGTTCGTTCCGCTGTGGCGACCCCGGATTAATAAAGGGACTAAGCTGAAAATAAAATAAAATAATGAATGTTTGCATAATCCCAAACATATATATACACTGATTTATTATCATTATTATTTTTTTATGTGATAGTTCTTGATAATAAATACACATTTTTGTAAAAATTTATTTACAATTTTTACGATTTTTTTCATTGTAATATAAAAAAACACTAAAAGAGTGTTATATATTTTGCTGACTTGTATACTTATGCTATTTCAAATGTTTAATGTTAAAATCCAGAGAAATAAGCAATTTTAACTGTGACACAGACCGTGTCCTGTGTCACCATTCTAATGTAGTCATACATCCAGTTATCAGTTTGATGCTTTAGAAACAGAAAAGACGTTTTAATATGCTGTGCGTTATATTAGACAACAATATAACAGAACCCTAAAAAGTATGTAATATGATAAAACAACTATTGACTCCATAAGGATGCTCAAGGATTTAAGGATCTCATCTGTCAACATGATGTCTGTGAATTGCAGAGCTTGTGCAAACACTATGATTGGATGCTTTCTTAACTGCTGTTTTCTCAACACTTTGCTTTATTTGTTGTTGATTCTGGTATTGAGATGCAAGAGCACAGCACAAATTTACATAGTCATCTAAACATTACTGAGGAGGTTGTGTGGATGCTCATTATTATATTTTTTTTTGTGAAACAATTTTTAGGGGCTTTGAACTTGGCGGCAATAGCCAGTGGTTAGTGCGTCGACACAGGTAAACACGGTGACCCGAGTTCTTTTCCAATGCTTCCCCCCCCCCCCCCCCCTTCTTTGCTCCTCATTCATTCATTCATTCATCCTCTTAATACAGCATATAATAGACTCTGCGGATTTTTTCTTGGTTGTTCTTTTTATACACATCATTGTTTAATGTATGATCTGCTTCAGTGGCCATCTTTGCACACAAGACGACACATTCATTGGCTTCAATTTATATTTAAATGGATCCATTTTGAGTATCCTTATTATTTACAACAATATTTTATATATTTTTTCCTTAAATTATCAAGTTAGACATTCTGTTCAGACTTATTTTTTTGTTCCTCTGTGTAAAAAATCTATTGGAGAAAGAGCTTTTATGTTTAAGGGTCCAACAGATTGGAATAATTTACACTCGAACATTCGATCCATTAGATCTTTTAAAGTCTTTAAGCAGGCGTAGTGGTTAGCACGTTCGCCTCACAGCAAGAAGGTCGCTGGTTCGATCCCCGGCTAGGCCAGTTGGCGTTTCTGTGTGGAGTTTGCATGTTCTCCCCGTGGTTGCGTGGGTTTCCTCCGGGTGCTCCGGTTTCCCCCACAGTCCAAAGACATGCGGTACAGGTGAATTGGGTAAGCTAAATTGTCCATAGTGTGTGTGTGTGAATGAGAATGTATGGATGTGTTTCCCAGAGATGGGTTGTGGCTGGAAGGGCATCCGCTGCATAAAAAACAAATGCTGGATAAGTTGGCGGTTCAATCCGCTGTGGCGACCCCGATTAATAAAGGGACTAAGCCGAAAAGAAAATGAATGAATGAAGTCTTTAAGCAAACTTTGTTATCATATTTTACTTTGGATTTTACTTGTTTTTCCTGAGGAAGTTATTATTTATGTGTTGTTTTGATTCACTGATTTGTACAAATATATGTATATGTGTGTTTTTAAAAAAAATGTTTTGTCTTGGATGTTGTGTAAGGTATGTCTTGTTTTTGTCTTTTGGTGTTTTATTATTTGATTGTGATTAATTGTGGGACCCCCTTGAAAATGAAATGGTACATCTCAAGAGGTTTATCCCAGTGAATAATTATCATTCATGTCTCCTTACTACATTGTCCTATAAATTAAAACTTAAAAAAATGTTAAAATGTAAAAATAAATAATTACAAATATCTCTGTTAACGATACAAACGTCTGCAATATGTATACCCATCGTTCATATCAGACAGTCACACACAATCCGTCTCCAGCTTTATTTGATCAGTGGATGTCAGCACTGTAATAATCCACCACCCCCTTTTTTGTGTGTCATGAAATTTAATTTACAAAACTGGAGCAGGGTCAGTAAAGGCGATTATGGTGCTCCACATCATCATGCAATGCCTGAGACTGTGCCGAGTCTGTACCCATTGAGGAAGATTTGCTTGTGCAGGTACAAAAGCCACCTCTCGACCAACTCCAGCGTTACTGGTTAATGCGGTCAGTGGTGAACACTGCAGTCTCCCCTCCCTTCATTTCTGCAGCATGTGGTCGTCCCGTCTCAGGGTATGACTGACCTATATCTGCCTCATGCTCTCTGCCGCCTGCTGTCTCAGAGCGTTTCAGTCTCTCTGTCATGCCCAGGAGCCCCTGCTGCAGATGTAGGGCAGCCCCGTCAGTTATTCAGCACTTCACAGCACTGCAGTCCGGGTGGAGGGGCGAACCCAGCGCCACCGGAGTGATGAATTAAACAGGACACTCTCTCACTCTCTCCTGCCTTGCTTTGCTGCTTTTGGCTCAGGCAGAGCAACCGTTTTCCTGTCGGCTTGACAATGGTGGGAGGGAAGGGGGACGGCGAGCACTTTAGCAGATTCGGGCCTCCACGAAAAACAAGCCTGCGACCTTTCACCCCAGCTGCTGGAGAGGTGGAGAGCTCCCTGGTGGTTTTGGGCAATGGCCTTTTGTTAGAAAGAGGAGGCTGTGGTGAAGGAGCTGCTGCTGGGAAGCTGTTTGCCGCTCAGAGCCGAACAAGTCAACACCATTATTCACTTGTGAATTCCGTCCTGATTAAGTGCCATTGTTTTTGACTGGTATGACATTGTGGATTCTTTATGACTTTATTAAATAAAGGTTGTGAGAGTAAATCGGGCATCATGCAGGTTTTTTATGATGCTTAAAGGGATAGTTCACCCAAAAATGATAATTTTCTTATTATTTAGGCTACTCACATTCAACTGGTTCAAATCAAAACAAGATCTAATGAAAAATCTATAGCAGGAGCAAAAATTATCATGGATTTCAATGACTGAACACTTTCAACTTTATTAGGTACGCCTTACTAGTACCAGGTTGAACCCCATTTTGCCTTCAGAACTGCCTTAATCCTTCGTGGCATAGATTACTGGAAATATTCCCCAGAGGTTTTAGTCCATGTTGACATGACAGCATCACACATTTGCTGCAGATTTGTTGGCTGCACATTCATTATGTGAATCTCCCATTCTATCACATACCAAAGGTGCTCTATTGGATTAAGTTCTGGTGACTGTGGAGGCCATTTGTGTACAGGGAACTCATTGTCATGTTCAAGAAACCAGTCTGAGATTATCTGCGCTTTATGACATGGTCCCTGCTGGAAATAGCGAGCAGAAGATGGGATGGGTACACTGTCTGTGGCCATAAAGGGATGGACATCTAGAAGGCATTTGCGCCCACAGAACTGCCACTCAGTGGATATTTTCTCTTTTTCTGTAAACCCGAGACATGGTTGTGCGTAAAAATCTCAGTAGATCAGCAGTTTCTGAAATACTCAGACCAGCCGGCTGGCACCAACAACCATGCCACGTTCAAAGTCACTTAAATCGCTTTTCTTCCCTATTCTGATTCTCATTTTGAACTGCAGCAGATCGTCTTGACCATGGCTAAATGCACTAAGTTGCTGCCATGTGATTGGCTGATTAGAAACTTGCGTTAATGAGTAGTTGTACCTAAAAAAGTGGCCGTTGAGTGTAAATTTTATGTTCAGCAGAAGAAACTCAAACAAGTGGCATAATTCACCTAAATATGAAAATTATGTCATCATTTACTCTCCCTCATGTGGTTTTAAACCTTTATGAGTTTCTTCCGTTGAACACAAAAGAAGATATTTTGAAGAATCTTGGCTTGCTAGTAGGAACCTAATCATGTTAATTTTGAAGTAACAAAAGTTTGGGGTCAATATTCATTTATTTGATCCTGCCTAATATTTTTGTGAATTGTTTTAGGCTTTCTGTGATTACTTTGGACAAAAAAGAAACCAATTTAATTTATTTTTTTTACAATTATTTGAGACAGGACAGGAATGAATGGAAGGCAGAGAAGGAGGTGGTACTGAAACTCGGACTTGAGTCATTGTGACCACCTCAGTGCTATGTGTTGACATTCTAACTACTATGCTATTGGCACCAATGAAAAACCCCTCACTTACTTACTATCCTTCAGCTTAGACCCTGATTTATCAGGGGTCACCACAGCGTGATGAACAACCAATTACTCTGGCATATGTTTTATGCAGCAGATGCCCTTCCAGCACTGAGGATCAACTATTTATAAAATAGTCCATATATACCATACACTGTAAAAGGAACTATTTAAAAAAAATTATATATATATATATATATATATATATATATATATATAAATCCTTTGTCACATAATTATTGTTTTACTGTTTTATTTTGTTGCTGAATGAATGATAAAAAAGTTAAGTATTGAATGGTCGTGAAATAATAAATAATCTATGAACTTGACTGCCAGTGATGACTGTGCATTTTTATTGTATGATAAATATCAGCTCTGACATTTTTACATGATTTAATTATTGGACAATAAAAATGATGCACAAAGTAAAATATTGAGGACTTTATTAGACATAGTAATCATCTAGAATAGTAGATTTGGGAAGTGTTCAGTGAAAGATACTCATGCTCTGCTTCAACACCCCTCACCCACTTAACACAGCTCACTTTTTCCTGTCCAAAACAACGTCAATCCACAGTCTCCAGCATGTGCAATAGTCATTAGAAAATGGTGTCAGTGCGACTGCAGATGAGATTTCCTGCCGAACTCAAAACAGCATTTTTCGCCTGATCTAAATTAGTGTTAAACTTTTCAACAGACAATATAACTGCAGTATTTAAAAAATGTTTATATAAACACTGTTTTATGCCTGTCATATCACATTGCTCCGCCTCCGTTTTCTCAGATAAAATAATAATTTCTAATGAAAATTTCATGTCCATTTATTATTCATTTGGGAAGTGGCTATATAAAAAGCACTGCAGTCTAAATCACTCATGACTCCTTACATGCAAGCAGGTCTCTTAAGCATAAAAGAGCAAATATAGATATATATATATATATTTATTCTGGTAGAAGCATGATTTCCTGTGGGACGAGCTCTGTCTGATTATTATTTTATCCACAGTGCAAATCTGTCCCTCTGATAAACTCAGACCTTTGAAATTTATCACAGATGATAAAACCAAAGCAAGCAGTATAGCTCGGTGTGTCTAATCCGCCTGTGTCAGATCATTATTCTCTATAGGTGTGAGACAAACGCATTCAATGCCTAACCCACAAAGAGCATCTCGCTGTAGCATATATGTAGGTCAGTGAGGCAGTACAAAGTTTCCGCACAGAAGTGTCTGCTATCAGCTCAGATCTGTGGGAAACAGGACAGTCAGTGTTCAGTCAGCTGAGAGGAGGAGAGCAGGACTTATGAGAGCTGCGAGGGGAAAAAAGGGCTCTTAAGCGCCGCATTTGGGTCAATGGCCTTCTGATGTGTTTCTGTCTGATTTCCCTTGCTCTGTCACCTCAGCAGAGTCAGGAGGAAATGTGGCAAAAGCAAACGCCCATGCAGGAAATCTCCCTTAACATCCTTTTGGATTCTTCCACTATGGTTTGGTGTCCAAAAATAAGGGCTATTGAGCCCGAGGCTGACGTGCAGCAAAGGTCCATGGTACACGTCATATTTTACAACACCATTTACATGAGCTTATATATGGGTCTGATGAGGGATTGGCTATCATATACAGTGCCAATAGCCATATTTGGAGATTTTTAGACACATTTGATGTCCGTGAATGTGACAGACTTACACAATATAAAACCAAGAGGCATTTCTTTTAAATAATCCCTTGTGAAAATGAAGTACTTTATGGATTTATTATACTTTAATTTATTTTTTAAACCAAACCTTTGCAAAAAATTTACCATTTTTGATAATTATGAGTTTTGTTAGTGTGGATTTTCATGCATTGATTATTTTATACAGTACGTATAGTGTGGCAAAACTATAGTTAACTTGTTGATTTTTTAGAATTATTATATATATAGATATTATTTATTTGTATTAAATCTATGGTTATTTTTATTTTTGTGATGAAATAAAATGTTTTATACACTTAAATAAAAATATAGCTGTATATATAGCTGAACTTTCAAGTACCTTTTTGATGTAGTCTATAAAAAATCAGGATCAATTAATCATAATAACACATGTTTTTAGTTATTTAACTTTAACTTAAGTTAATCATGTTACAGCTTATTTTTATGAGTTACACAAGCTGTTTTATGTCAGTTATGGATAATTTGAGGACTCATAATGTTAATTTGATTCAGCTTAAGGTAACCAGTATTTTTTACAGCGTAGAACTTAAATACGTTTTATATGTAATGACATAATTACCTCTAAACATTTATTATTAAACTGTACTGATTTTTAGTAAACTAAAATAAACTTCATTGCAATTTGTACGGAAACCTTTTAATGCACTATTTAAATATATTTGCGATTACATGTTCAACGCTGATGTTTCCATTTAGTACATTCATCTTTAAATGCAATTCCAAGTAACACCATTCAGTTGAACCTTTAATCAAGTACTTGTGCATTACAAATCAGAATAAATTAACTTCTTTAAAGCATGACAAAAGATTATTGATACAAAATGTAAACACTTTGATCTGACAGTAGACCTTTAAAGTGTTTAATGTTTTAGCTTTTTAGACAGACACTTTATTTATTTACATTTATCTGAATGTTTTTTGTTTAAAAAAATACTGTACTTTTAAAATCTGAAGCGCACTACAAGTGGACATTCAGTACAATTAAGGGCACTTATTTCACATAAAGGAAGAAAACACATTTCATGCAAATCAATCCA
>CAIGQQ010006950.1:1378459-1409661 GCA_903798035.1 Danio albolineatus
AATTAAATTAAATTAAATTAAATTAAATTAAATTAAATTAAATTAAACTAAATTAAATTAATAATGAAAGCGTCATGCAATAAAATATAAACCTGTTATTATATTAACATTTTATTATATTAAATCAAAAAAATAATAAATAATAATGAAAGTGGCGCTGTCGCCTCACAGCAAGGAGGTCGCTGGTTTGAGTCCTGGCTGGGTCAGTTGGCATTTCTGTGTGGAGTTGTATGTTCTCCCCTTGTGGCTTTCCTCCGATGCTCCAGTATCCCCCACAGTCCAAAGACATGCGCAATAGTTGAATTGATTAAACTAAAGTGTCAGTAGTGTATGTGTGGGAATGTGATTATGGGTGTATGGGTGTTTCCCAGTAGTGGTTTGCGGCTTGAAGGGCATCTGCTGGGTGAAACATGCTGGAATAGTTGGCGTTTCATTCGCTGTAATAAATAAGGGACTAAGGCCCCTTTTACACTAATACGTTTTAAACGGCATTTTAGAATGAAAACGACCCATGGATGTTTCCCAGTGCTGGGTTGCAGCTGGAAGAACATAAAACATATGCAGGATAAGTTGGTGGTTCATTCCGCTGTGGCGACCCCTGATGAATAAATAGTCTAAGCCGATGGAAAATGAATGAATGAATGAACAATAAAAGCTTCATGCAATAAAATATAAACATATTATAAAATTAAATTATATTAAAATTCTAATAATATGAATAATAATAATAACAAACGCTTCATGCAATAAATTATAAACAAATATTTGACATGATGTTAAATGATTGTAGAATTTATATGAGTTCATAAAGTAATGAAAATAGTCCCTGGTTTCTAAAGGATGCATTTTATAGCTTTTTTCTGATATTTTCTCTCATAATCATGCCCCAATATCCACTTTGCAATAGTTCTGTTTTCAGCACAATTGTACTGACAATTCTATTTTCAATTCAATTCTACAATTCTATTTTTCTATTACTTTTCATACGTAATACTAGTTCAAACATAGTAAAAATCTGACACGAAGTAACCATAACCATGTAAAATGAATACTGTTTTGGGGAATTTCTTTTCAAACTCCCCAGTATTCTTCTAGTACAGTATTTCTGATAAATATCTAATCTGACATGCAAATAAAACCGGTGGCTCATGGTCAGATCTGGTTTCACAATACAAAAAAAACCACCTTCACTGCATTTGTTCCATTAAAAAAATCTTATAATAGCATTTGACCTATTACATTTGTTTGTATTGAATTCATGCAGGTGATTTTTTCAAATAAGCTCTAATGTGCTTGTGTATGTTTAAATACTGGAATATACTGAATATATCTTCCAGTATATTTCACTGAAGACATTTCCAGCATTTTTAAGCAACATGTGATCGATGGTAAGCCATATGAAAGACTCACAGAACCTACAGACACACTGAGAGGAATGTTTGTCCTGCATCATTTTCTCATGCCTGTGTGCTGCTGTTGAAGCTGCGCCAGTGCTATTTGGATGAAGCCGATGTTTATTTGACTAGACCTTCCTGAACCCACTGACCAACATGTGCAGCCTATGAATATATCTTTGTGCAGAATAAACACTTCATTGTGTTTCCTCATCCTCTCACTGACGAAGCGGCATTTGTCCTGAAGGAAAACAAATGTTGTGAAACACATCATGGAGAACTATGTAAATGTGTGGTTAAGCTATATGCTAGGATCTGCATGCGATATGCAATTTTGAAAATACCTAAAAGTTTTTTAGGTGATTTCCGCTCTGTCTCTCAACAAGCGTGTTGATTTCTTCTGGTGGATGTATGAAATTTAATTCTTTTTGTCTATTTAAAATCAGTGGGGTTCAATGTGGAAATGGCTCAGGGGTGAAAAATATTTCAGAGAGAAAAATGTAAGTGAACGGTTCAACTCCTCAACATTGAGTGAGGATATTTGTGTCTGTTTTATGCAGTAGAATGACTGTATTTCAAAAAGTAGTCATTGGTTTTCATCAGTGATCATGTAACCCACACTGTCAAAAATGGTTGTGATTTCAACAGTAAAAATTGTAAAAATGCTACAGTTAATATCCGTAACTCGTTGAACAGTATGTTTCCTTAATATGTATAGCAAATAAATGTAAATTGACTTTCCCAGAATTCCCTGCATGGCACATCACTTTTTAGGCTTTTTATTGACATTATGGATCTTTTTAGTTGTTTCCCCATCAGTTATGTACATTAGTGATTTATGTTACATCTATTGTTGATAAACAATGTTTATTTCATGACTTTAATTTTATGCGTGTTACCATACTGGTGTTTAGTAGCTGTGTGAATGACACTGAGCCCTTCTATACACTGATACACTGTTCTGCTTGTGGGAAAAGATGTTTGTGATGAGCATTGGTTTAATACGAATCTTTCTCATCACCACCTGCAAATGGCTTTGTTATCCTGTATATCTGTGTAACAAGAGATGTGTAGATGATGGTAATTCAAAATACAGACATTACTTTTACAATTTAGGGAAATATGGTAGTTTACTGTAAAAACTAGAAATTTTTAATAGTGGCAGCTGCCGTTTCTTTACCGTAAATTTAACGGGTTTATTTTTTACAGTGCAGTTTATTATTTTCACTTTAAAGTACACTCTAAAAAAAAGGTGCTAAATAGCACCAAAACTGGTGCTTGGCTCGTAATGAGGGGGAAATCTTTTTTGGTGCTATACAGTACCTAAAAAAAAAATAGGTGCTGTATAGTACTTTTGTCAAATGGTGCTATATAGCACCTATATTTTCAGGTGCTCTTAATGTTACTTTACCCTTTCCGCAAATAAAACCGGCATAAGAGTTATGAGAATTAGCTATAAGAACAAGTGCTTACCAGTAGTATTGGTGCTATATAGCACTTTAAACCCCCCTAAAGAACCACTGAAGAACCACCGAAGAACCTTTTTTTTAAGAGTGTATAAAAACGTGTAAAGTATAATAAAGTATAAAATCACTTTAATGTTTTACAGAACACACTCATTAAAATGTCATTCAGTGTAACAGTAGTTTATTTACACTTCTCACGTATATTTAGAACAAGAATTATTTGTTTACATAATGAAAGACTCACAGCGCAGCCCCAAAATATTATATGTATTAAAGCCAGAAGTCAGATAGAAGCTTTTAAATCATACATCTTACATAAACATATCTTTTGCACTGAATGACCATGTAACTTTATTTGACCCATGTTTTTTCACAGTTGTTTGAAACATTAAACAATGCACTTTACATCTAATCTGATTTCTCCATGAAAAGTCACTGTAAAATTAATGTACACACCAAAACGTTTCTGCCATAAACCATTAATTCAAATGCATAATACAAACAACAAGAGCATCATGCAATAAAACACAAATCATCTTTCATTGTGACTTTAATGGTTTAAAAACATTTTGTTGATATGGTGATCTAAAATCTGCATTTAAAATCTAAATCTGCGTCTAGTTTGAGCGTCGATATCGCAATGTGTGCGTCCGCAATAGTCACATCGAAGGATATGCAATGTGGAGTTGGGATTATATTTGACCAGAAACCACAGATCAAAACACATGAGATTTGTGGAGACCCTGCGGAATTAAATCATAATAGAGTGAAAGTTTTTCTTCTGCAAAGTGTTTTAAGGTCTGTGTTTTTGTGAGCATTTTAAGAGAGTTTAAAGCATTTTACTAGTGCATAAAGATTCTTTTGATCTTTGAATAATTTATATGACTATGCAATGTTATTTTAAATTTGATGATTCAGTTTTTGAAAACCATAAAGCACGGTTTATTTAACTTTAATATTTGCTTCATCGTGTTTATTGTGTATTTGACTGTAGTTTGTTTATTATATGTACATATACAAAATCATCCCAATAATTCTAATTGAATGACTTTCCAAATAAAGCTATTTACAGGTTTTTTTCAAACACTAACAACCGCTTGCCCATGCTTCACATACCTTTTCTAAACTCTTAACACAGACTCACACCTACAAAACATGATTGGCCAAATGCATAATTTTCTTCTCAAAAATACTTTTTGTTAAATATATACTTCTTCATTTCAAAATAGAGTATAGTTATAGAGTGTGCAATCTTTCTCTGCACACTCTATAACTCTACCAAAACACTGGAAATCTGACTCAAAATGAAATTATTCTGTCAACGGATAACACTTGTGTTGACTTCACAAGGTACATGCAGTCAATCAAAGTACACCAGGTTTCAAAATACTGGCTATTGTTGACATTACAAAAACTGCAGACTTTTATGTTTCAGTTTTAGAGGTATTTGTATGCAAAACATGCAATCCACCGTTTTGACACTAAATTTCTTGGTTGGAAACTGTAAGTCCGCATATAGCAATGTTTACATTCAAAAGCATTGCAGTAAAAAGCAGTAAGTTTTTTTCCTTTACTGTTTACAGGAGGCACAGTAGAAACACGGTATGATAGAACAGAAAAAGTTTTACAGTATTGCTTATAGTTAGGGCAAAACGGAATCTGCGGACATTTTTTACTATTTCTGCAGAGTATTTTGTTAAAAATCTGTGGATTTATATGGGATGATTTTGGGAGTATCATAACTAAAAACTTATTATATGAAATAAAAAGTAATACCTTTTTAACTTTTATTTGATGTTTACAATGTGAATCCAATTAGCTCCACTTTATTTAGTAAACAAAGCAAGTCTCTCACTTAATATCTCTTCTACAAGACAGAAAATAGTACTTTACAGACTGTATTGTAAATAAATCATATGAATATTTTCATATTAGTCAATATTATTACTGAAATTAATTAAAAAACTGAATAAATATAAATTTCCACACATTTACCCAAGTAAATAAACAGAATCAATCATGGGCTAAAAATCTGCAGAAATCTGCGGAATTCTGCATGTGCAGATTCTGTGTGGCCCTACTTATAGTTAAGGAAATATCCATGAAATACACAAGAGCATTCTGAATTAAAAAAATAACAACAGCAAAAAGCCCAGATAAAAAAGGGGATCTAAAAAAACCACAAAATGATTGTTTCTAATCTCTGCGATCTTCAGGCCACATGTTTTCATCAACATCACTGCTCAAAGTCCTCCTTTAACTGTATAAGTGCAAATGCAATAGAAAAAAATAACCCTAAGCCAGACTGGAATCAGCCGTGCTTGGCCCAATTTACCCAACATAAATCTGTGTGTCAATTATTCAATTGTTTGTTTATCACCAGCTGAGATGTATTTATGATATTGATGTTGTTTTTGAACTGATATGATTGCAGAAGCAGAGGTTTTTATACTGTATCCAAGGTTTGCAATATAGTTTTTGCTATTGTGGGATTGTGTGTGTTAAAATTCGTAAATACTACAAAAACAATCCATAATTTTGTTGGGACTTATAACTTGTCTGTTAAGAAAATGTGAGGATTGTGGAAATGTGTTGCATATGGGGTGAAAATGTGTGAATGGTATGGCCATGCTGTGACCGATGCTGTGCTACTTGTGTTTAGAGTTTTGAAAATGTGACAACTGGTTGGACAAACTCTTGTTAGCGACTGAAAAACTATAAGTCATCTGGTGAAATTGTTTTTATTGCAATATATATATATATATATATATATATATTGCTGAGAAAAAATGTTGCAATGTGAAATTTTTCCAATATCGTGCAGCCCTAGCTCCAATTACATTATTTTTAAGTAGTGATTAGATAAACGCTTTCACTAGACATGACATCCCACATTTCTCTGTTTCCCAACTCATTTTTTGGGATGCGTGAGTGAGGAGAGGCGGGACGGCGCGTGACATCACTCATCTGTATAAAAGCCCCAGCTGTGTCTGTGCGCTCGCGCTGTGAGGCTGCAGAGAAAAAGAGAGAAAGAGGCGCGCGCACGCTCGCTCCTGCAAACAAAGAGACCCGTCAACATCATCCACAGTGCACCAGCAGATCCCGCTCCAGCAAGGCCACGAGCTGCAACCATGACTGCAAACGGAACCAGCGACATGCTCAAAATCCAATTCGGATTGATCAACTGCGGGAACAAGTACCTCACGGCCGAGACCTTCGGCTTCAAGATAAATGCATCAGCCACCAGCATGAAGAAGAAGCAGATTTGGACTCTGGAGCAGGACGGAGATGATTCAAACATGTTCTACCTGAAGAGCCACCTGGGACGGTACATCGCAGCCGACAAAGATGGCAACGTCACGGGTGACAGCGAGTCCCCGGGCGAGGACTGTCGCTTCATAATCACGGCACATGACGATGGGCGCTGGTCACTGCAGTCTGAGCCGCACAAGCGCTACCTGGGCGGCACCGAGGACAGGATCACCTGCTTCGCCCAGACCATCTCCATCGCGGAGAAATGGAGCGTGCACATCGCCATGCACCCGCAGGTCAACATCTTCAGCGTGACCAGGAAAAGGTACGCGCACCTGAGCTCCGAGCAGAACGAGATCGCCATCGACCGGGATGTGCCATGGGGCGTGGATTCCCTCATCACCTTGGTCTTCCAGGACCAGAGGTACCACCTTCAGACCTCCGACAACCGCTTCCTGAAGAACGACGGCAGCCTGTCCCAGACGGCGGATAAGACCACGGGTTACACGCTGGAGTTCAGGTCCGGGAAGGTGGCCTTCAGAGACTGCACCGGGAAGTACCTTGCTCCCTCTGGTCCCAGTGGAACCATGAAGTCCGGCAAGAGCATGAAGGTTGGCAAGGATGAGCTCTTCGTTCTGGAGCAGAGCCACCCTCAAGTGGTCCTCACCGCTGGCAACGACAGGAATGTGTCCACCAGACAAGGTAAACGATGCTGCTTTGTTGTCGCTTCATGGTGTGTTTATCTACGCAGAACGGCTGCTACATATGTGCGTATGATCAGTCAGGGTTGGGTTCCTATAAATCCGCCATAATTATCTACAGCTCATTCTAAATTATAGATATCCAGCTCTCGTGGTTGCTGTGTGCAAGGGTGGATCAGTGCAAAAGCTTTGAGCATCCTGCAGTTTAGTCTAATGTTTCCTGGAAAGATCATTTTTAATGGTTAATCTGGTTGTGCATCAAAGTGAGGATCCATTTTACCAACGTTCTTTCCGTCTGGTGGTTACCAGTGGGGTATTGTCACAACAGAAATCTGTTATCTGAGAGTGAAATCAATGCTCAGCCCCCGTCTGCAGATTTGCACAATCATTCTTCTGTAAATTCCATAACGGCTGTATTTTGGAGAGGTCAGTGTGCTGTAATTAAGTTGAGAGTCAAGGCGATCATTACTGTAAACACCCAGAGGAATTGACCTGAGACTGCCAGACTGAAATAATGGATCAAATTATATAGTGCTATATGCTGGACTGGTGAAAAATATTGTATTTTTCAGATTCCCCGTTGCTGCTCAACTGCTCTATTAGTGCTGGAAATGAAATGCGATGTTCTGCTGCGTTTTAATAAGTGCTAAATTGAAATAAATGACATGCATTAAGAGAGGATGTCTGCGATTTTTGCTTGGCTCTGGTTTGCCAGTATTGCTGGATGAGGCAGGATAGTGCCAGTGTGCTGGGCCTGTGCCAAGATGCACGTGGTCTCTGCAGGTCAGGTTTGGCTCTTCTTTATAGCCTTTGTTTCATAGGTATGGCCTCTTTAATGCTTGTTATTCGTTTAGCCTTAGCACAAGATTTCTTCTGTCCTCAAAAAGCAGTTCATGCCATTTGCGCACAGCAATCTGGACTTCATTATTATGCACCACATCAAATCACATGTGTTCCATCGCAGTACACCAATACCCCACCAGTGCTCTCTATTCACGCGTTCCCAAGATCAAATATTTGCCTCTAGGGACAAAATCCTTAAAGGAACAGGACTCAATATTTGCCACAAGCTCCTTTGAGCCTGTCTTCAGAAAATGTGTGAGGGGGCCGAGATTTCAGGCGTGTGCTGAGGGTAGAAGGAGAACAAAGACAGCATGCTCTGGGCCTCATCTCACCATGCAGCCCAGCTGCTGAACAATAGAGCCTCGCTATGCACAAGTTTAGCCATTTCAGCATGCACAAAAACACTACTCTCACTTAAATGCATCTGTCTTAAAAGATTAGGAGCTTCTGTCTTCGCTGGCCTGCTCTTCCTTCCTTTGTGGCAAGGACATCGGATGTCTGTCATTCCATGAATGGTTTCCCAACAGTGTGTTGCATCATATTTTGTACTCGTATGAGAATTTTTTTACTCCTATATGATCTCAGCTGCTCGACCTTGTTGACTGATGAGCTGATTTCAGTGTTTAGTAGTTCTCTGTAATCGTGAAATAAACGTAAAGCAGCTGAAATGTATGTCTCAACATTATCTCGTGGCCAAGGTTAAAGGCTTTTTTCATTGGGGAATAGAAGCCCTGCAGTTGTCGTGTGGATGGATCGAGCATTGGCAGTCGGGCGTCAGGCGATGGGGGTTGGGGGTGTGTCTGCTGGTGGCTTAAAAGATCCTCCCAAACCATTTAAATGCCGGGTGAGGATGCATACCTCCCTAGGATGATTGAGGGGATTTTTTTTTTTTCCTTCTCCCTGTTGTCCTGCCCGAGACTGATTTAGAGCAAGTCTCCGGGCGTCTTAGTCATTCTCCTGTGCAGATCTTCCATTTGCAGCCATGTGTTTCTCATCTTGGTCATTTATTTTCCTTGCTCATTCAGGCACGCATATTTCTGGGGAAACTCAATCTGCCTTTCAGAGGCCAAGTTGCAGCAGTGGTAATACGCAATTTCGTGTAGATGTATTAGGAGCCTGGTGAAAATGTAACATGAAAGCAAACAGATTAAAAATCTAGGTGATGGGTATGTTTGAAGAATGAACCATGATGTTTTAAAAAGATTCAAAATTTCCCAGCCATTTTTGGGAGGATTCATTCTTTGAATAGTGGTTAAAGGGATAGTTCACACAAAACTGTTAATTGTCATCATTTACTCTACCTTTATTTGTTCCAAACCTGTTTGAGTGTCCTTCTTCTGTTGAACACCAAAGAAGATATTTTGAAGAATGCTGGAAACCTGTAACCATTGACATTCCACTTCTTTGTTTTTCCTGTCAATGGTAACAGGTTTTCAGCGGGTGAGTAAACACAATGACATTTAATTTTTGGGTGAACTATCCCTTTATTATATAAATATATATAATATTGGAGCTATATTATTTAATTATTTTATATATAATATTTCCTGAGCTCTTACACTCAGTCCTAATAAAGCTTTAATATTTCCTCCCAAATCCTGACATCAAATTATGTTTCCTTTCCTAAGAGGTTTAGACCATAAACACAAGCTTTATCTGATGTCTGTCTGTCTATATGCATACAATGGAGTTTAATTAGATTTCCTGTAGTAGAGCACTGGTGGTCTGGTCTTTCAATAAGCTCTGTGAATCTAAACTTCAGACCTGATGCATTGACTATTGTTGTCCTGAAGCTTCCCACTAAGCATCCTGGCATATATGGCAGCCCAAAATTCCTAAGGAGATTAACTCTGTGTGTGAGAAGGAGGTCCAAGCAATTGCCAGAGCGATAGTCCCTGGTATTCAACACCCTTAAGTCAAGTAATCTCAAAGATCAGAATCTCTACTCTGTCGTCAACTCGCTTACTGCTTACTCAGCATGCCTCATCCAGATGAAAGATGTGTCACTGGTTCATACTCAGAGTTTGTGGTTTTTATAATGTGGTTTTACAATATTCCATTCTTGTGTGCGTCAGGCATGGATCTCTCTGCTAACCAGGATGAAGAAGGAGACCAGGAGACCTTCCAGATGGAGATCAGTAAGGACACAAAGAAGTGTGCCTTCAGGACCTGCACTGGCAAATACTGGACCCTCACAGCCAACGGTGGCCTCCAATGCACTGCCTCTACCAAGTGAGTGTAAATCATAGTACATGCTTTGCTTTTGATGGTTGTATGTGCTTAGTGTTTGTAGCAATTCCATATTAGCATTCTTTAGACCAGGGGTGCCCAAACTTTTTTTATGAATGGCCAAAAACCAAACTTGTTTGAGGCTAGTGGGTCGAAGGTAAAATAGTTACCATGGGTAATTTCCTCATTTATTTTATAATATTTAAAAATAACTAGAAAACATTACTTAATATTAATTAATACAGCATACTTTTTTCTTACTATTATAATGAATTAGTACAGTAAAAACAAAAACAATCTAATTTATAACAGAATGGAGTTACACTAGTTTTTTCCTCAAATTTTGCTCACCGATGTCTAGGCCAATACAGAATCTGCACATGCAGAACTCTGCAGATTTTCCACCCATCGAGTCTATTTATTTAGTTGTGTGTAAATTTTTATATTTATTCAGTTTTTAAATTAATTTCAGTAATATTCCTGACTAATATGAAAACCTTCATATGATTTACTTATAATACAGTTTGTAAAGTAAAAATTTCTGTCATTTTAGTAGATATATTGTAGATATATTTTATGAGAGACTTGCTTTGTTTAACAAAAAAACGTATCTAATTGCATTCTTAAAGTTTTTCGTCGTGATACATCCAAAATCATTCGGCATAAATCTGCAGATTTTTTCACAATATTCTGTGCAGGAAAAGCAAAAAAGTTTGCAGATTCTGTCTACCCTACCGAGGCCTTCTGCACAGTCCTCTGTCCATTGGGTGGCATTTACATTTTAAAAAATCAGATTCATTTACGAGATTTAATTGAAATATTTCAAGCTTTTGTAGCTCAACAATATACAAACAAAAAAAGGCTACATCAAATTAGAAATGACGATCTCTTGTAAAGGCACTCACTCTCTTCTCAGATGGGTTGGTGGGCCAAATCAAAGGTTACAATGGGCCAACTTTGGCACGTGGGCCCTACTTTGGGCATCTGTGCTTAAGACAAAAGACCCAGTTTATTAGGATATTTTGATATTTTTTAGAAGTTATTTTTTCCATTTTAGATTTGTAATGTATTTATTTGATTCCAAACCTGATTTTACAGCAGTCATTATAGTCTTCAGTCTTGATGCTTCAGAAATGGTGTGCTGATTTCCTAGAATCAGAGTTGAAAACACTTGTACTGCTTAATGTTTTTGTGGAAACCAATTAGTTTTTATTTTTCAGATTTCTTTGATGAATGGAAAGCATTAAAAAAACTTTTTTTAATGTGAATTAAATTCATTTGCAATGATATGTCTTTACTGGTTATTGAGTAATTCAATGCATCTTCGCTGTATAAAATGGAACAAAAGAGATGGAGAGAAGGTCTCACTGCCACCAAACTTATGCAGTATTTACTTTTTATATTTGGTTTGTTACCTGTCAATTTTTATCTGGCTTTACCCGGAATGTCATATTCTAGAAGGCTTTATTTAAAGAAATAAACTCTCTTGATGACATTTTAAAAACTTAGACATTAAACATAACAAAGTGACACCAAGAAAAATGTTAGTTAAATGTTATTTAATTTATGTATCATTTTGTTTGTTGTTTTTATTGTATATAAATTTTTGAAATGTTCTTGCCATGAAAATAGCCTTGGTGCTGACATGACATTAAATAAAAAACACATTACATAGCTGGCATGTCATAGAAATGCAGATTCTTAAATATAAAATGTGTATTAAGAAAGGCCACACGGAATCTGCGTGCGCATAATTCCGCAGATTTCCACAGATTTTTAGCCAATCATTGATTATTTACTTGTGTAAATGTGTGTACATTATATTTATTCAGTTTTTAAATAAATTTCAGTAATATTACTGACTAATATGAAAATATTAATATGATCTGTCTTTTAGTAAATATTTTATTTGAGAGGCTTGCTTTGTTTACCTAATAAAGTGGATTTGATTGGATTCACATTGTAAACATTAAATAAAAGTTAAAAAGGTATTACTTTTTATTTCATATAAAGGTTTTAGTTATGCTTCCAAAATTATTCCACATAAATCCACAGATTTTAAACTAAATTCTGCGCAGAAATAGCAAAAAATGTCAGCAGATTCCGTCTGGCCCTAGTTAGAAGATAACATTTTTCCTTCAAGCACAGGATCATCTTTTTTATTGTAATTTAAAAAGTCTGTTATAAACTGTATTGCTTTGGTGATTTCCATTCTCATATCTACATTAATATGTACAATCTCCTCTTCCAGGTCTGCTAACTGCTACTTTGACATTGAGTGGCGTGGGAAGAAGATAACCCTGCGTGCCACCAATGGAAAATATGTGGCCGCCAAAAAGAATGGACAGCTGGCTGCCACTATTGACTCAGCAGGTGGGTGTGTGGTGTTGTACACCGTTTCCGCTGTTTCAACCCTTTGTTCGGAAGAGATGCAGTGATTTAGGGGACTGTATGTTGATGGATTGCCACTCAATTGGTGGCCGTTTTAAATGGAGCACTTAAACAACACAAACACATTAAGCGCTTGCCTATTGTGAGTCTCATTGGAAAATTGCTTTCTCAGGTGAGACCGAGGAGTTCCTGATGAAGCTCATCAATAGGCCTCTTATTGTGCTGAGAGGAGAACATGGGTTCATTGGCTGCAGGAGAGTGACTGGAACCCTGGACTCCAACCGCTCCTCGTATGACGTCTTTGGGTTGGAGTTTAGTGATGGAGCCTACAGCTTACGAGGTTTGCTTGCTATTAAATAATGTTTCGTTCTCTTATCAAGATGCAGTTTGGTTGATCGGATCAAAAGTAGATGAGGGAGACACATTTATGTTTGCATTTAATCATGGTTTTTTTCTTTTCTTGAGGGGAAATTAGTCTCTATGGGTGGGAGATGGTATGAATGGCTTCTGTGATTTTTAGTCTAATATTACAAAACAAACTGATACAGTTTACATAATGCAAAATGAATAGAGCAGTGGTCTGGTCCTTTTGTCAATGAAAATGGCTTGACACTGACACTTGACCGGTCTGTGCTGTGATTTACTCATCTAAATAATGAAAAGTGCAATGCAGTGGATTATAATTTAAAAAAATAATGTTGGTTAGTTATTAACTTTTTGACATTTTATTTTGTTTATTTTTTATTACTTATTTTTGTCAGCAATGATGCGCTGTTCGTTCATTAGTTGTGTTGATCAAATTATGCACATTCATAGGTCCTCTGTGCTAGTGACGTGACTGAAAACTGTCAAGTTTTTTGTGTCAACTCTAAAGCTATATACCTTATTCTGCAATGTGGAAGCGTGCTCATTTTTGCAAATTGTTTTAGAACTTCATATACAGTTGCCTATGGGAGAAATGACTAGGAATAACAAATGGCAGAAAACACTCTACAAACAAGTGTGTATAATAATAATAATAATAATAATAATAATAATAATAATAATAATAATAAAATATCAGTTTGCAACATCACAACCAGTGTACCGAGCTGATTTTAACATCTAATAATCAATGGAAGTGATTGAGACTGGAAGTCTTGAGCTAAAAAGATTCTAATGGCTGCTCCCACTTCATATGTAAAGAATAAGGTCAATAGGCAACATTTTTGCTCTTATTTTCATTGATGAAATAAACATGAACTGTGAAAAACAATACATAGAGCAGCAGCTTTCATTTTAGTTCTGACGGTCACTAAATTACACAATATTCTGTGTACTTTTGATAGAATCTGGACTAAATCATCATGCTTTTTAGACTTTTCTGCCATTATACCAAAAATACAGTTTCAGACAAATTTTAAATCCTTACTAACCAGTGCATTCATCATGTGGTGTTTAAGAATTTGGTCAGTTTGCAAATAGACACTTTTTTTTTTTTTTTTTTGGCTATTTAAGCGCATTTACCACATGAACGTTTACCCTTCCTATAATTTTGGTAGGATGCATTTTCATCTATTCTGGAAGTGATTGAAAGTAAATTTCAGACCCCGTTTTCACTTGTATTCAGCTTTGTTGAATTAAACACCATTTAAAGATATCAACAATGAAAATTACCTCATTTATTCTCCCTTGCATGTTTTTTGGTTCTTTATTGTTAATCGCTGGGCGATTTGGTCCAAAATCTAAATCTCGATTAATTGAACATTTGAACTCTATCACGATTAATGAACAAATATTTCATTTATTTATGTTATGTTTTTGTCCTCACAGTTTACTGACGAGTGTTGTACAGTAAATGTGATCACATATTACAAGTGAGAGATTTTTGAATGAAGGCTATCTACTATTTATGATTGTTTAGTGAACATCAATGCTGAATAACTTAAATTTAAACAAACATTGCCTAAAACGCGGCTCTCCGCACCACCCACCCTTTTCACCACTACAGAAGTATAATATCAGAATAATATAATAAGTACAAATCATAATATAATGAGTATAGATTAGCCTTAACAGAGCCGGGTCACGTGACTCCACACACAGTAGGAAAATTTGTTGTAAGAATTAACCTGGAAAAATTAGACCCATTATAAGTTCTGAATGTCGATTTCGATTATTTTTTGATTAATCGCACAGCCCTTTTCTGAATAATGCTGATCATTGGCACTGATTGACTTCTATAGTTGGAAAGTCAGTGGGTCCCAGCTACCAGCATTCTTCAAAACTATCAAAACATGTTGACTTTAAGTTGACGCCCCAAATCTCTTTCCAGATTGCACAGGGAAGTACTGGATGGTGGGCAGCGAATCGAACGTGCTGAGCAGTAGCGACACCCCGGTGGACTTCTTCCTCGAGTTCTGCGACTACAACAAAGTTGCGATCAAGACAACAGAGGGTAAATACCTGAAGGGCGATCACGCTGGGGTTCTGAAGGCCAACGTTGACGATCTGGACAGCTCCACTATGTGGGAGTACTAAGAGCACTCAAGTAACCACTGTGGCTTTATCTTTCAGTTTTTTCCCTTTTCTGTTATGCGTTTTGAATGGTTTCTGAATATAAGCGAGCACACGGGGCCAATAGCAGAGAGATACCCAAAGGTGAAGGGGCTTACTTTTTAGTCACGTATACTCTGTTCTGTCTAAATACTTCAAGCGTTTGGGTGCCACGGTTTTCAATGACCGACGAGTGGCCAAAACGGGGACTTCTGGGACTTAACTGGCATCCAAATTTGTGTTGTGTGGTTAAAGCACATCTCATGTCATCTCTTAACCCGTCCTAATATTTGACTGGCATGTCTCCACTTCTCCGGAAGATCAGCTATGCGGGCGCCGCAGGATTTTTGATGTTCCAGATTGTAGCGTGATCCTTCTCCCTCGTCTTTGCACAGTCCTGTACGAGCCTCACACTCCTAAATATTAACACAGTGAAATATGTCAAAGAAAAACCTCGTGACTGTGAGCTATTGATGTATGCCTCCCACTATATTGCCAGTCACAAGTACCTACCCTCACGATCTGAGGACGAAGGCAGTATTTACAGGTAAATGTATGAATGTTGAATTTTGTTTTCGCGTTTCTTTTTCCATACAGAGTAATGAAGGACGGCTCTTAAACCACTGACATGGCGATGAGCTATATTGTTTTGTTCTTTTGTGACGTTTGAAGTACGGCGGTGATCTGATGTGTGCTGCCAAACTGTTTGTGCCATTAGAATAATTTTAATGTTTCAAAAGAGGAAAACCGAGAGAAACTGGATTGGTACTGTACGGTCCCTCATCTCAAGATTAGAGTTAAACCTAGAATTGTAAATGGGTGTGGGAAAGAAATATAGATATTAAAACGAAAGATGTTTTCTGCAACTCAGAAGTGATGTCATCGTTAGATTGTGTGCTATAGCTGTGGATGTGATGATACCGACATGAGGTATGTTGTTGCAGGTTCAACACAGTATTTATGGTAAATTAAACCACTTTTCCCTCTCCATCCTGACAAATCCTAATGGAATGGCGGGTCTGCGTTCACTGGAGTCGTCTGGAAGCTGGGAAAGTCACTGGAAATCTCATCTAACACTTTTGTTGTTGTTTTGGAGAAGGCACAGACATTATCATGAACCTTATTCTGTTCTCCACATTATATTACATTACCACACTCTGTGAAAAACCAAAATGAAGACATTATCACTGATTAAAGACTGAAACTGGTGCTTAATTAGATTTCAGGTGTGCATTATACTAACAGAGCCACTTTATACCTGCTTTAAGTACGGTTTATACCACTGCTTGAATATCATTTCTTATAATAACCCCGCATTGCTAAGGGAATGATAATGACTGTGCCTTATATAAGGCCATTAAGGGAGAAAAAAAGACATTCCACATCTATGCGTTGTAAAGACTTTACAAATGTCTTTTTATATTGTTTTGATATTATGGTTCTGTTTCCTCATGTGCCATGGGTACAAATGAAATCTGGAAATAAATGCGGTTTGAATATGAAATTTATTTGTGTTTAATTCTTGAGCGTACACATACAATGATTAACATGTTTTTAACTAGTAATTGCATTGGTTCGTAATTTTACATTTAATCAACAATATTTTGTTGAACTGATTGATTGTTAGTGATTTTAAAACGTTAAATAAGTGCTCACGTGCACTAATCATTTGCATAAGACACGCCCACTGATCTCCTTATAAGGGCTTCCCACGCGTTCATTCTTCGCGGTCTTTCATCACTCCTGAGAAACATAAGCTGTTTTTTTACAGACGCGATGTGTCATTCCTCAAACTACATCAAACAAGGTAAACACTGTATATTGATTCATTTATCAGCATTTTAACCGTTCTGAATGTCACTCGAGTCGAGCCACCCACTGTATACGAGTCTGACTTACGTTGTCATCAGCTTCTGGTTAATGTAGCTATTTTTAGTTTATCATTCTTGTAGGCCATTTATTTCCTTTCAGCTCAATCGGAAGTCTTGTACATCAATATTAAAAGAGCTAAAAAAATATCCTGATCCTAAATGTATAAATGCATCAGACATATTAAGTGATGTAGCCTATTATCTATCTGCCTATGACAGCGATGCAATACTACAATATAGACTTATTTAAAGTATAATCAATGGGCTAAATATAATGCTAACTGGAACAGCAGGTCGACAAAAAGAAACCAAATCAACTGCAGAACATTAAAAAATATATATAAATTAAAAATCAAGGTGAAGAATTGCGTTTGAAACTATAAAATTAATCGGGAGCCATTTTAGTCTCCAGCGCCACTATTTGCCCAGAACTGCAGCCTATAGAAAGCATCAAGCTTTTAAATGTAGAGAAGCTTTAAACCTTCACTTAATACCATCCACTTCACACAAAAAAACTGAACAGTATACCATTACTTACTCAACCTTTACTTGTCACAAACCTGTGTTTTTTTTTTTTAACACAAAATAAGTTATTTTGAAAAAATGTTGGAAAACTCTAACCATTGACTTCCATAGTGTGTTTAGCAGTTTTGAAAATTCTTCAAAATATATTCTTGTGTTCAACAGAAGAAAGGAACTCAAAATAGTTTGGATCCACTTAAGTGTACACAAACAATAGAATAAAAAAATTTCTGGGGGGTGAACTGTCTCTTTACTAGTCTTTAAATACATTTTACACCTTTCGTTTCACCTGTTAAAGAAAACCTCACTAATAATTGTGCACATCTCAATCTGAGACGATTTTCCTTTGACTTAGAATCTATTTCAGAGGTCGCCACAGCGCAATGAACCACCAACTATTCTAGAATATGTTTTATGTAGCAGATGCCCTTACCAGCATTGGGAAATACACATACACACTCTCATTCACACAGTCACTCATACACTAACACTACAGCCAATTTAGCTTATTCAGTTCAACTGTACCGCATGTGATTGGACTGTGGGGGAAACCGGAGCACCCAGAGGAAAGCCAGGCGAACACAGGGAGAACATGCAAACACACAGAAATGCCAGCTTGGACTTGAACCGGCGACCTCCTTGCTATGAGGCGACAGTGCTATTGAGCAACTGTGCCACCCATTTTTCATTTAATGTGCCTGAAAAAATATATCTACATTTTTTATTGTTGATCATAAACAAAATAAACCTGATTATTTATGGGATTTGGTAAAATGTACTCAAGGTAAAAAAAAAACACCAGACATCTGACTTGCTTAACAGCTATGCACAAGCTGTATATACACATAATTGATGTGTTATGATAAACTATACATTTTATCTTAAGATAATAAATATTGTGATAAGGCTTTATCTGTAATTGTCACAAAGCGCCAGCAGATTTCAGTGAAGTATGAGCGCGGCTCTACGTCGTTTGTTTTGAAAGCTCCGTCTGCAGCAGCAGAGCTTAAAACCAGAGAAATTAGTTTTCTCCCGAGACCTCAACTCTGTCTTTTTTTTTTAAACTGGCGGCCTCTCCATCAATGAGGCTTTTGTTCAGTGTTATTACTGGAGCAGCGGTTTGCAAAATGATGTCGATCCCATCTGCTGAGTTATTGAAAACAACAAAAATGTCATTTGTTGAAGTTCAAGAATCTAAAATTATAACTGAAGCACCGCTGTGCTGTCGGCAGACAAAGAAGCTTCAGTCGCTTAAATGCATGTGATCTTTACAGCAAAATATATTTAGAAAAGCTTTGACAAGATCTTAACAGAAGCAACTCTATCAACGGTTTTCAAGCCTATTTGACCTGAAATACTCAGGAAATAATTAACTATAATTTAGGCAAACTTTGGTTTCCCATTATAAAGATATTGAGTATTTACCTAAATTTTTAAATCAGAAGTGTAAGTAGCAAAACTGGCAGTATATAGAGCAAATGTAGATTTATGATGTGAATTGACATCAATACCTATAAAACAACAATAATTACACAAAACTGTTTGCTAAACGCAAGGAATTGTGTTGCCAATTTTACAGGAGAAACCCCAGCCATGGTTATTTCTCCTAAATGTGCATTAAAGCTATAACTATTTAAAAAAAAAAAAAAGTGAAACATTTTATGTCTGGGGCATTCTGGGCCTATAGCATGAACCCAAACAATACATTAAAAAAGAAAAGTAGTCTTTCCCCCCCCAGTCACTTTTATTCCCATGTAAAGATAGTAGTTGAAGCCAATCAAAACCTTTCATTAATGTTGTCCTAAATCTATCGAACAGCCCCCATTCTTAGAAATAAAAAAAAAAAAAATCAATAAAAACTGGATTCACTTCAAATGTTGACTATGATTTCTTGACTCGTCACCATACTTAAAACTATGGTTGTCTTGTATTAAGTATGGTGTTATAAACCTGTCTGAATGACACATTTTTGTAATTTTATATAAAACTAAATGTCAAATAGGGCGCCACGGTGGCGTAGTGAGTAGCACGTTCGCCTCACAGCAAGAAGGTCGCTGGTTCGATCCCCGGCTGGGCCAGTTGGCATTTCTGTGTGGAGTTTGCATGTTCTCCCCGTGGTTGCGTGGGTTTCCTCCGGGTGCTCCGGTTTCCCCCACAGTCCAAAGACATGCGGTACAGGTGAATTGGGTAAGCTAAATTGTCCATAGTGTATGTGTGTGAATGAGAATGTATGGATGTGTTTCCCAGAGATGGGTTGTGGCTGGAAGGGCATCCGCTGCGTAAAACAAATGCCGGATAAGTTGGCGGTTCATTCCGCTGTGGCGACCCCGGATTAATAAAGGGACTAAGCTGAAAAGAAAATGAATGAATGAATGAATGTCAAATATAATAACTAATGCATAAATACATATTCCTGTCTTAAATTTCAGCAGAAATATCATCAGTAAAAGAAATGTCATCAGTAGTTTCCAAAGTAAAACAAAAACAGAAACACTATTAATCTTAAGATATTAAAAGGTATCTTATTTTTCCCATAGCTGTCTATTTTATTTATTAAAAAAACTTGTCATTTAGACAGGTTTATAACATAATATGCTCACACACACACAACTCAAACGCTTTAAACGCGCAAACACTAATTTCTTAACTGATCCTTATATTATTATATCACTGCTTTACAGCCCTATAAATAGGTCAAATAGGAGTTCTGGTTCGAGAAAAAAATGTGCCACCCATCCACAATTGGTAGTTTTGTGTCTAGTACCCTCATATTCACCTTTAAACCCATGAAGAACAGAGACTGAAGGGTTAAATGATCCAGTCGGGCTGATATGAGCAGCTCAGAGCGTGTCAATTGAAGGGAGTTTCATTGTGAGGGTTAATGCGGGCCTGGAGCTGCAGTTTTTCAGTCATTACCACTGGCAGTGGACATCAGACTCAGACACAGGCATACAAATAAAAGCATCATATAGGAGAGGATTCTGCACGTGTGTCTGTAACCTTCCGAGGGAAAAGAACAATGTTTGCCCTGTGCTAAATGTCATGCTGTTCTCTCTATGTATGTTTGCGGTTGCAGTTTTCCATGCATTTGCATTTTCAGGATGTTGTAAGCTATATTTATTTTATATAAACAAAATCTATGCATGAAATGGAACTCACACGGCACGCTATTTTCTAGTGAAAATTAAGCAGAAATGAACGTAGCACGTGAACTGTCCTCTCGTCCACTTTCTGAGATCATTTGTGAATCGAGTGCCGTGATCTTTCTGAAACTGAAGAATTTTAATATATGCTGATTTGAACAGAAGAACAACACATAAACTAGAAACAGCTTTTGAACCAGTTACTGGATGTTCTGTCTAAAAACTACTTCAGAATTCAATGATATATATTACATTTTATTCATTCCAATAAGTTAATTATAAATTATTTTACATTTATAAACATGCAGGTATACTTTTAATATAAAGTTTATATATTTTTGTTATAAAACACATTTATATATAGTTTAGAAAATGTGATCATGAAGAAGCAGGGTAAGATTTTGACTTTAAATTAAATTTAAAATGCAAAATAATGGTTTTGATTGTTTAAAAATAAATAAATAAATAAAATACTCATATATTTAATTATATTTTCAAATATTATTTAGATATTACTTATAAAAAATTACCAGCTTTTGTTTCAAAAGATTTTTAAAAAACATTATAACATTTTTCATCAAGTAAATATGTGGTAAATCATTCATTCCAGAAAAAATTATTAACTGCATAAATACTATGTTACTATGTCTAAATATAATTTCCATTCTAGAAGGAAAGGACTGAACAATGCAAATTATAGCCAAAATAAATCCACTTCCTATATGTAAAATATAGGTTAAACTGATCCGCTGAATGCAAATGACGCTCGCTCTCAACAGATGAATATGCACACACGAATAAGATCATGGACAAACTCCAAAAATGGTTTAACATGATTATGTTGCACAGATTAACAGCAAAAAAAGATTCTTTCCCAATAGAGTAGTAATCTAGATCAGTGGTTCTCAAACTGTGGTACGTGTACCAGTAGTAGTACGCAGGCTTACTTCTAGTGGTACGCGGAGGAATCGATGAATAATTAAAGTTAAAAAATGAACACACTTTTGACGCATACGATAACACCAATGTAATCAGTAAATTTATTTTAATACACTAAACCTTTTATCTTATTTGTAATTTTTTATTGTTTGTTATGTATTCTATCGTTTGAAGCCATTTTCCTCCAGTTGTTGGGGGCGTATCCTGTATTTTTATGTCCCAATGTTGACAGGTATAGTTTAATCACTTGCTTTTAAAATACAAGTTAATGTTTAGATTTTAAAGACATAGAAATAAGTCATATACATGCAACATATACTGCATTTCAAAAAGAGTTTATGTAGGATTATGACGACATATAGACTATATTTATGAGGTTCAAGGAACTTGTTGAATAGGCTACTTTATGACTTTATCTTATATATTTTAAAAACAGTGCCATTTTTAATTAACTTTAAAGGCACATTTTACCTGTAAGCACAGTACAGTGTTAATATTTGAACTATTTATAATGTTTAAAGTGGCTGATAATAACAAATATTCATAATAAGAAGAATTAATCTGCCACATTTTTGAACTGTGCAGAGCTGTAGCTCTTTATTTCAATACCGGTCATTATGGTGGTACTTGGAGAGACCTTTTTTTCTGAGGTGGTACTTGGTTTAAAAAGTTTGAGAACCACTGATCTAGATCATTTAGAGAATTAAAGGCCATTCAGAAATATCTGATGCTGTTGTTTTTGCGACAGACCTCTGAATAAAACTGAAGATGAAAACGTTTTTTCTTCTTCCCAGTCAATGTGTCCATGAGAGCACATGGCCAGCAGCTCCAGCAGTCACATGAGCATCACTGACCCCCGGAAATCACTGCTGTGTTTGACCAGAGCCTGGGGCTTCACAGCGGGGATCATGACACTCATGACGCCAGTCCACACCAGACCTTCACGCCTGAGGTCGATTAGCACTTCAGCACACACAAGACTTTTTAATTCCATCCCTCTGTTCATTAGCATATCTTTAATATGGACTTTTCAAAAAAACAAAAACACAATGAGTAATCTTTATAATAAAGGATGTGCTGCACTGTAATAAAAAAATAAATGCTTTAATTAACAGGTTCCGTATTTCATGATTTACATTTATTGTCAGTTGCATTATAGGACATGTATCTCTGCTCTGTCGACTTTTTAATGTTGAAAATTCAACTCCTGAGCTTAACAAAGTGACTTTTATTAACATTTTTGTAGTTTGAAATAATAGAATATATAAAAATAGACACAACTGGCAGAGGGTGTAATGGCAGTTTTTTATTTATTTATTTTTTTAACATATTTATAACAGTTTTTGTACTGTAAGATACAACACTAAGCCAGACAATATATCACTTTAAACTATTAAAAATGTACATAAAAGTCTGTTTTTATTTATTTATTTGTTTTTCTTGTTTTCAAGGTTAAAAGTTGTTGGAAGAAAGATCAAGGTCCAATGCAACCCAAAAGCATAAATAAACAGGGGAAAATAAAAAATAACTTAAAAAAATGAATCACAAAATACGGAAAACTGATCATTTACAGATATTTTTTTATTGTGAAAAGTGTCAAGAGCAATTAAACGTCAACAAATCTCTAAATTGTCGTTCACTGCGTATGGAATACTCCCAAAACCTGAGTGTTTGCATATGCTGGGACGGCTGCTTCACACAGCATACTTACAGTGTTGTCATGTCCACTTATTATAAACTGTTTGGGCTTGGCTGGTTATATGGTTAAGTTTAGGGAGCTGCTTAAAGTTCAGCCAAAAATTGACATTTACTCACACTCAGGTGGTTCCAAACTTAATTTCTTTCTTCTGTTGAACACAAACGGAGTTTTTCCTGAAAAATGTAGCATAATTATTTTTCATTTTGTCAGTAAAGCAGCTAATTCGTTTGAGTTCAGTCTTACAAAAATCGACGGTTTTAGAAGGAGGTGTACCACCCCTAAACCCAGCCGTCATTGGGGGGATGAGCAAATCGTATTGTTCACACAAATTAGCCACTACATCAGAAAGTTACGAATTGCTGTGAGATCGTGCTAGTATATCTTCCTTTGTGTTCAACAGAAGAAAGAAACTCAAGCAGGTTTGTCACAAGTCAAGGGTCAGTAAGGCTCTACTCACACCTGGTATTAGAGCCTGGGACACACCAAACCGATGAGAACCATCAGTGTTGTCATCTCACGTTGACTGTGTCTGGTCTCATCTGGGCTAAAAGCTGCATGTGAACACACTAAAGGAATATCTAAACCACAAGCTTGTGTTTGAGTGGAAGTTTTCCCATTCCAAAAAGGAAACCAGAACATGAAACATGCACATACAAAGCGTAACCAAAACAGCCATTACCATTCTCAGTATTGTCATGGTGGCGCAGATCGCCTCACAGCAAGAAGGTCGCTGGTTCGAGCATTTCCATGTGGAGTTTGCATGTTCTCCCTGTGTTTGCGTGGGTTTCCTCCGGGTGCTCTGGCTTCCCCCACAAATCCAAAGACATGAAGTACAGGTGAATTGGGTGAACAAAATTGTCCGTAGTGTATGTGTGTGTATGGATGTTTCCCAGTGTTGGGTTGCGGCTGGAAGGGCATCCACTGTGTAAAACATATGCTGGATAAGTTGGCAGTTCATTTCGCTGTGGCGACCTCTGATTAATAAAGGAAAACAAAATGAATGAATGAGAGTATTGTTCCCACGTTCTGTTTCGTTGTTGAATAACCAACCAGAACGCCCTCTTCAACCAATGGCTGATACTGATTCTACATGTTGAATTGGGCCAACTCGCTCTGAAGTTCACCCGGTGAGAGGTGGTGTGTGGAAAACACCAAACAGAATGGCTGAACAGACACTCACCGATGCTGATCATGCTCTGTCCTGTGATCCATTTTCATCGCTCTGATCACAAAGACAGGCACAATACCGTTCACCCTTGGCATTTAAACAAGTCCCACTTTCAACCACTTCTCTGATGGGGGGTCTTTAGGCTGTCCTTGATCTTTCAGTCTAAGTGGATTTGATTTCGAGTGAACTACCCCTTTCACTCAGTTGTCAAATGTTGACGTCACTCAGTTTACCAAACGGTCTGCGTGTACACAAAAACAACATTAAAAGGTCAATGGGTAACTAAAGTCATCTGCAGATTGAGGGCACATGGCCATTGTTGTTAATAAGGCAGTGTTTTGATAAAGGAATCAGGTTTGACGGGGACCTATTTCACAGGTCACACTGTAAATAATTGGATTTATGAAGATTTCTATGGGCTTGTTTTTGGTTGCTGCATCACTGATGACTCAAGGCTCCCACTGTTACATTTGTTACTCATACTGAAGACAGACAAACCTCTGATGAGAGTTAAAAACTGGTGACCTGAGATCATCTCTGTTGTGATGAGACACGATGCAGAAGATTGAGGGGAACCGATCCAGTTTCAGGAAGCTTTTAAGCTGTGGCTGCATTGGAGCACAAGCTGCCAGGGTCGACCCTTCACACCTGAGGGCCCACAGGCCTAAAGATCCTCCATCTGCTGACCCATTAGGAGGTTACAATGTCAAACTGAGACATTTCATTTGCCCGCACCGTGTCAGGTGTGCTACACCAGGGCTCAGATACGCCAGTGACAACAGATGGACAGAGAAAACAGGATTTCATCGGGTTCGACTGACACAATAATCTAACTTTCATTTTACCAAAATAAAAGGCTCCTATAATGGCCTTGTGCTCTCCGTGAGGGGTGTGAATAGAGCCCGGGGCAGAGGAGCTGGAGGTCCTGCAGGCTCCATCAGCAGCTCTGGCTCTTTGTTGAAGCTCTGGGCAAGAGAACTGGACTCTGCAGGAGATTCACTGACCTGCCGTCACAGCAGTCACGCAACACAACACAATAAACAACCCACTCTGTGCACAGTATACGTGCTGAATGACACAAGCTTGACCGTGACAAAGGGAAGATCTTCTGGCACAGAGACTAAATTATTGAGCAGCTCATTTATTCAAGTAAAAATAAATAAAAAGCATCAAAACCTTATGTCATATGTTCAGTGCCTGATTACCAACGCCAGTAAAAAAAAATAAATAAATAAGAGGTCTTCAAAAATTTGTTTAAAAAAAAATTAAAAAAGTGTTCTGGTGCTTTTCCGCGTGTTCAACTATTTAATATATAGATGAATTGGATCAAGCTTTCAGCTACCGTTAAAACACACTGATCTAAAAACCAAATCTGCACAACTGCTACTTCTGCCCGAAAAATGCACTTTTCACCAAGATTTCTCATCAGACTGACGTTTGAACAAGCTAATTGACAGAAACAAACAAAACTGTTTGGAAGAGAACTATTCACAATAGACCTTCTTTTGAAGGTTTAGCTAATGTGCGCAACATATTGGGTCATGTTTCAAATAATTGAGAAAATGAGTCAGCAAACACGTTTGGAAGATTTCATCCGGCCTCACTGATGTATGACTGGAGCTGAATTTAAAAACATCCACGAGAGAGAGAGGCTTTCAGGCTCACTGTGTGGATGTTCCAGAACAAAGAAATGTCTCTTGTCTAATTAAATTTGAATATGCTCTGCTATTTACATGTTTACTGTTGCTCTCCATCCACTTCCCTTTGTGATGCCCATCAGTCTGGATCTTAAAAATGTTACAGCACAGCTAGAGCTGGATAAGATACTGAATACTCATAAAATGAGTGATAATAAAATAAAAACTGCGCTAATTTCAATGATGTTAAAGCTAGAGACTCACAATTACAAGACTAAAATCTGATCTGCACCACTTGTTTAGTGGGTCACTATAAACAGAAATATTGTAAAATAATCAATTTAAAACATTAAAAATTAATTTATGATTCAAAGCTGAATTTTCAGCATCTTTACTCTAGTCTTCAGTCACATGAAATTATTCCAGGATTCATTAGAAAAGCCCTTTCACATCAGAGACAGGAACTATAAAAGACAGTATTGATGATACTAAAACTATTTCTATCTGATGAACAATAAAAAATTAAAGCATTCCTAAAACAAAACCACATCCTGCTTTAAAGAGCTTCAACATTTATGGCCTGTTTACACCTAGAATGCAGGGGCGGACTTAGTGATTTGGGGGCTTTAAGCAATTCCAGGTATGGGGCCCTAGCATTGAAAATCAAAACATTCTGTTTCTCTCTATAGGTATTTTACTCAGTAGATTAGTTTTTCTTTGTAAATAAACTGCATGTTAAAAATATTTTTAAAGTATATTTTAATATTTAGAGGAACCTTTATCGTCCTAATATGAACATACGTTTGCAAATAAAAACACATATTTGTGATTAAGGTTATTTAAAAAAACCAAAACATTGAAACAAAATTAACTGTTTGGTTATCGGCAGCCGTTAATTTTATTGGAACAATTCCTCTCTTAACAAGCTCACAGGTGTTTCAGCCAGAAGGCAGGATGGCCGAGGTAGCTGCGTTTCATTGTTTGTCTTATTTCTATCTGTTTTCCCAAACGCTTTCAAAACTCTCATTCTTGCACAGCCCTACCTCTATTCTGATCGCTGGCAGCGTCTTTGAACCACTCACACATATTGAGCATGTGCAGTACAGAGGGAATGGTCCATTATTCATGGGGGTCTCCGGTTTAGGAAAGAATAATGTTAAATCATTAACAGTTATAGACAGATTTTACAACATATTGTAAAATTTAATATTTAAAAAAATTGAAAATAAAAGAGCTATATGACTAATATAGGCTTATTGGTATTGGTAGGGGCCCCTAATTCCCCGGCACCCTAAGCGGCTGCTTACCTCACTTATTGGTTAAGTCCCTGCTAGAGTGATGATGAGGTCTAGAGCAGGGGTGTCCAATCTCGGTCCTGGAGAGTTTATCTCCACCTTGCTCCAACACACCTGCCAGGATGTTTCTAGTATATCTAGAAAGAGCTCAATTAGCTGGTTCAGGTGTGTTTGATTAGGGTTAGAGCGAAACTCTCCTGGACACCGGCCCTCCAGGACCGAGTTTGGACACCCCTGGTCTAGAGCAAATGATCATCTACACCAAGGTTTTGAGTTTTTTTTTGTTTGTTTTTGTAATTCAGCAGCAAGAAAAATCTTTTTAATACTGTTATTGTTATTTTTATATGGGTGGTGCAGTGGGTAGCGCTATTGCCTCACAACAAGAAGGTCGTTGGTTCGAGTCCCATGCAGCTGGGTCAGTTGGCATTTCTGTGTGGAGTTTGCAAATTCTCCCTGTGTTAGTGTGGGTTTTCAGCAGGTGCTCTGGTTTCCCCCACAGTTCAAAGACATAAAATGATGACAAATGACAAACATGAATAAATTGACAATTTTTTGTGTGTGTACGCCTGTGCATGCCCTGGTCCTGCAGGTTGGGGGTTGAGCATTGAGCTAACAACCTACCCATATATCAACTTTGATATAAATGGCCCTGGGAGTAAGTATTGTTATTTTTTAGTCAATGACTTTGGTGTGAACAGGTTATTTGGAAACGCTTCTTAATATTTTTCCGATTCCATTAAACTAAATGAATATAATAAATGATTACTTTTATGTTTGTTCAGCTTCATGCATTCATTTAAATGGATTAAGATTAAGAACTTACCTCACATTTTTAATCAGGAGTGTAAATGTCAGTAGCAAAACAGGCAGTACAGAGCAAAAGTTGATTTAAGATGTGAACTGACATCAGAAAGCAATAATAATGTATGCATTTTGGCTTCCACAAAACTGTATAAACCGTTTGCTAAATGCAGAGAGCGGTGTTGCTAACTTCACAGGAGAAACCCCAATGCCAACACCCAAACGGATTTTCCCCATTTCGTTTCATTTCATTTGAATTTGACTGATTTTGCAAACAAAGCGATTAAATTTCCATCAAGGTGTTTGTTTTATTCAACTGAAAACTAACAGACGTTCATATTATTGACTCTGCATGTTGTTCAAAAAAAAGACTTTCAACATAGAAGTAAATCCAACAGGTATCCTTAAAAGTCTCCCGAAAATCAGTTTGGTTCCTGTTACAAAATACGTAGAAAAAAAACAACAAAAAAACAGTGAGGGCTAACAGTTAAGACACAGAAGCCTGGATTTTTTATTTAAGAGTTCAAAAGTGTCTCTTTGTACCGTGGTGGTCCTCAAAGAGGTCTGAAGAAGCGATGCGGTGGTCCATAGTGCATAGGCATATTGAAGTCAAAGTTTAGATTTCGAGGTTGGTAGTTCACCGGGGGGAGGTTGGGCAGCGGGGGCACGTATGGGGCTGGAATGGGCTGAAGGAAGAGGCGCTGCGGGCCGGGCAGCATGACCTGCGGGATGAGCAGGGGTGCACGGACGGCCTGAGGAGCTGCGTTTGGGGCAGGCGGGGTCACCCGAGGACGCTTGGCTGGGATGGGCTCAGGCGGAGGGCCCACTCTCTTGCCTGTGACTTCTGAAGGGCAGATTGCAGAACATCGTTACAACTAACTCAGATTTATGTGTCAGTTTAAAGCAGATCTACCTTCCTGCAGAGTTCAGCTGCAACCTTGATCAAATACACCTGTCTGTATTAACCAAGTGATCCTCTTATGCCAAGTTCAGACTGCATGATTTTAGCCCCAATTTTGACTCGCTGACAGGTTTTAAGAAATCGCAGACAAATGCGTAATATCACAGGCAAATCTGTGCTCGTGTACGCGAGTGACAATCACACAATATGAACTATCAAAGACGCCATCTGAGCGAATCGCCGATGAGTTGCTGATGCCCGGGAGATATTTGGGGTGCTGAATATCTGGAGCTGTCAGCGATTCAAATCATGGGGGAGAAGTCAAAAGTGCTCATTTTCAGTTTATTCGGCCCCAAGAAATGAAGGGAAAATGAGTGTAAATTTGGCAGGAGCTCCCGTGTCTGTTTGACGTGTCATGTGAGCAATATGACAACCCAACCTGGTCAAAAAATAAAAAAGTTGAGGAGAAATTGCTAATTCCCTTCAAAGCCAGGTGAGCAAATATGTACATTTATACCCCAATAAAGGCTTCTTTCTCGTCATATAGTATAGATATACGAGGTGTTTTTGGGTGTGGGACGTAGTTTGGATAAAGTTGTCTGCGATTCTTCCTATTTTGAAGTCATGCAGTGTGAAACTCCCTGTCGCTGATCCATCTTGCAGTGTAAACAAAGCAGCGACAAAACGCTAGCCCAGATAGTCATGCAGTGTGAACACATCTGTGACACGACTACTTTGAAAATCCTGCAGTCTGAACTCGGCATTAGTGGATTTAGTTGCGTTGGAACTAAATCTGCAAGAAAGTAGATTTCCAGAATCCGTGTTGAGCATCTCTAGTGTAAAGCATAGGTCTCAAACTCGATTCCTGGAGCGCAAGCAGCTCTGCACAGTTTTGCTCCAATCCTAATCAAACGAAGTTGATCCAACCAATCAAGCGCTACTAGAGACTATTCTGCAGGTGTAAATAGGGTATATGAACACAGACTTTTCATTTTCAGCCAGTCAGCCCAAGCGCTTCAATTCATGCCGTTACAAAATCCCCACGTCTAAGATCTGATATCTTTAAAAATCAGTGATCTTCACTGCCTGATTGATTTACGATAAAAAGTGGGCCTCAGACCGAACCAGAAGCACTGCATTAAATTCTATTTTGTTTGTGCCATGTCTTTAAAATATGGAAATTAGTTTTACCCCGGTATGTTCAATGGAGTTTCTATGCTAGTCTGCTGCTACTGATGGTGTTTGGGTTTACACAATGTTTCATCTCGTTTTACGCTTGAACAATATATGAATGCTTAAGGGCATGTTAACCGATTGTATTTTAATTAGATTACAACATCGATGCTGTGAAAGGAACCATATGAAATTGAAAATAGTCACATAAACGTTTCACTGGCAGTTTATCGTTGGCTGAAAACACTAGCTGTGCATATAGCCCATTAGTGGTGGTTGGAGCTAAACTCTGCAGAGCTGTGGCTGTCCAGGAATTGAGTTCCAGAGCATTGGTTTAAAGTCACCCAGAAGCCTGACCTGGCTGATTGGGCTGATTGGGCTGATTGGTCTTCTTATTTAACTCCGCTTCACCTTCTTTTTGAATCTCCTGAATGATTCGCTCATCGTCTTGCTGTGGATTGAAAAAGACACCGAAAGTGAGATTGTTAGAAGAACGAGGAAAGCAGAGCAAACAAAAAAGCCTTTCAATAAGCAACAGCAATTATACTCTCCGGTTACTGTTCAACCATGTGAAAAAGACCAGTAAACCTTGCCAGAAACGATCTGATGCCAATGCCCATATCGGAGCCGGGGCAGAAACGGGACATCAGATGAACTTCATTGCTCAAACACAAAACAGCTCAAGTTCAGCAGTCAGCCTGGTGTGTTTGGTGCCAGGTGATTAGGCACGGCTCTGAATGCAGGGGTAATTGCGGCCCCCGGGCTGCCAGCAGGACGGCACCCTGACTGCGCTCTTCACACAAAAAACACCATTCAGATGCCTTAATCGGATAATTAGTGGAACTCCTGGATCAACCGGAAGAGGATTTTTCACTGCTTAGGGACAGTTCTATGGAGCCAGAATTGTTTCGTAATTCCAAACAAATATAATACAATCCACAAATAAATGTGAAGCGATTGACAAATACCAAGCATATTCACAAATAAATACAATGAGATCCACAAATAAATCTTAAAGATCCACAAACATTAATTACATTCACAAGTAGGTGAAATTAGACTTGCAAATAAAAAACATACTCACACATTTTTTTTAAATTCTACAAATACAAATTTGCCTGACATTTATATGTGAATTGCGTCTTGTGCATTTGTAGATTAGTGTGCATTTGTGGGTAGCTCTCTGTGCATTTGTAGATCACTGTGGGTATTTGTGAGTAGCTCTCTGTGCATTTGTGGATC
>CAIGQQ010006950.1:1414661-1436695 GCA_903798035.1 Danio albolineatus
TGGTGGCCACACAAAATATTAACTTTTCAATTTTTTTCTAAGGGGTGTACTCACTTTTGTTGCCAGGGGTTCAGCTATTATTGGCCGTATTTTTAGTTTTTTTGAAGGGACACTAAATTTACACTGCTAAACTAACTTTACACTGACTCCTTTTCATTGTGTCAAAGAGTCATTTCTGCAGTGTTGTCCTATGAAAAGATATAAATAAATATTTGCAGAAATGTGAGGGGTGTACTCACTTTTGTGACATACTGTATATATATATATATATATATATATATATATATATACACACACACACACACACACATACATATATACACAGTATGTACACCCCCAATGGCTCTTTAAAAAATGTATTTGCAAAAAATGAAAAATGGCGTTTTGCTGAAAAAAGCTTACCAACCCCTGCCTTACGCCCTAAGATGAAGAGAATTGGGACAAGGGGAAGGGCTAAGGGGTAGAATTGGGATTGGGCCTAAATACTGTTAAATGTCTAAAAATCAAATATGTTATTGGTTTTAGACATTATACTCCCACTATCACACAAGGATACTTCTAAAATGAGAAATAATTGGATGCGAAATATTGAAACTACAGTCAAAAAATTTTACTCAAGCAGTTCCAAATAAGTAAGTAGGGCTGGGAGATGAATTAATAATTTGTTAAGTTTCGAATTGATTTCATCAACGAGAATTGATTATTTAAGATTCTTTTTCAGTTTAAAACGACTAATTAGAATAAAACTCATTGCTTATGATGGTAAGTTAAGATACACTACTACAAACAGATGAGCTCTGACTGTTCACTTCACTCAACTGATTCAAACAAATGCTTCAGGGATTGATTTGTACCATTGTACACTTTCAAACACCTAGTTACAGTATGTCATGCCAATTAATTGAAGCGATTGGTGTTTTTTTGCACTGTTTCTTTCAGTGATCTGCATTATAAACAGCAAATAACACATTTACTGTTTTTCACCTAATGGACACATTCTATAGAGATTGATACACAAAAGGGAGTAATTGTGGAACAGGTCCAATAAAGTCCATCATTTAGCTTGACATGGTGAGACTGAATTGAGCTGTAGTTCACAACAGCAGGTTTTAAGCTCCCCTTTGTTTATATAAAAAGATCAAATCTTCTTATCTTATTTTCACTAATTAAAATTCAACTATTTTTCCTAGACAAAACAGCGCCGAAAACCTACCATTGCTGTAACAAAACCTCCACACACATCTGATAGAGAGATGGTTGTGATGTTATGGTAATTTCAGTGTACAGTTTACCATAATTGTATTCAATAAATGTACAAAAAACGTAAACATATATTCTTGCATTCGTGTACGGTATAAATGATGTTTCATTAAGCTTCTTCTTAGCTTATTTTCTATTGCTGATGATTGAGAAAAATCATTCTAAAATAAACCGGCCAGTGAGTTGTAAATAATGAATGAGCACTTTACTCGTCTATATAATGCATGACGGTTGACTGTGGTATCAGCAGTATTTATGCTGTAAACCTCAGAGAACTGCTAATCCTTCAACACGCACGACAGCAAGCCCACTTCTCTGAAGCACCTCTCTTGTGTTCTGTATACAAAACTGACACAAAGCATTACACATACATCACCTGGTGTTTATCATGAGAGTGCACAGGACTCTTATAAAGAACAAACCATCAATCCATCACATCATGTCCATCTGATGTAGTGAGTTTCATTTCCATTTTTCCATTTTTATTTTTAAAAGTTAAAATAACCTGAAATACAAATGAAGCCTTTATAGGGGCACTAGTTACAAGTCTCACTGGAAAACCCCTGTTAACAATCTGTTCAAAGAATAATTAAAACATATATATATATTTATTTTTTCTTTTTCTTTTTCTTAATTTTCTTAAGGACTGTGGGTGCACAATCATCACTTTTTGTCCAGTCTATTTCAAACAGAACTACGGAAGTCCTAAGAGGCCATGCATTCAATTAATTTTTCTCTCTTGTTATGTCATGATCACGACTTAATTATCTTGTGATCTCGACATAACAACTAATTTTCTTGTGATCTCAACATAACAAAAAGTTATGTCGTGATCACGACTTAGTTTTTGTTTTTATTTATTTATGTATTTATAATTATTATTATTATTATTAATAATAATAATAATATCTGGCCAGGGAGAGAATAGTACGGAAGTCCTAAGAGGCGCATTCTTGCAACATGTTAAAGGCGTTTAGAACAGCCGTAATACGAGCGCAAATGCTCGTGCACATGATTAATGTACATTTATGATTATATTCATGCATGACTCTATATATCATCATTTGCAACAATATTCCCTCAACTGTTACCATTTTAAAGCAACACTATATGGCGCAATTTTAAAGTAATTGTAAATAACTTGCTGAAAGGATTAAAGGAAAAGCAGGATCTTCATCATTCTTCATCATTTAACTAATACATGCAGCAACTTATTTTGCGCCATATAGTATGGAGTTGCATTAAAATGGTAACAGTTGAGGGAATATTATTGTAAATAATGGTATATAATCATATACATGAATATAATCATGAATGTACATTAATATAATATATAATATTAATTATATATTATAATATTAATCGCTGTTCTGAACACCTTTAACATGTTGCAAGAATGCACGTCTCCAGCTAGGCTATTCTCTCCCTGGCCAGACATTGGCCGGATATTATTATTATTATTATTAATTATAATAATAATAATAAATACATAAATAAATAAAAACAAAAAATAAGACGTTATCACGACATAACTTTTTGTTATGTCGAGATCACGAGAAAACAAGTTGTTGTGTCGAGATCATGAGATAATTACGTCGTGATCACGACATAACAAGAGAGAAAAAATTATTTAATGCATGGCCGCTTAGGACTTCTGTACAGAACCGATCGCACCAGTTGTGTTTCCTTTAGGCACATTGCTTTGCGTAAGTAAACGGCAGTGCGTGTGCTTTTTAACAGTCGCACGCATCGCATCACACAGTTATTGTTGTCAGTCATGCTGCTTCTCGATTCTAAGATCATATTTGCATGAATACTGGGCGATACTTATTGTCGAACCCTGCTTTTAAGAAAACTACAATTCAAAAATGATTTTCAACCGGCCAAAGTGGCTAGTGGCGGTGTCAGTCTAACCCGCCACGGCGGAAATCTACCCGCATTTGGCAGGTTGGCGGGTGTTAATGTAAAGCCCTGTATGTATGTATGACGTGATGCAGGTCTAAAAGTGGATATTATGCTTTTTCAGATATTGCCTTTAATGTTGAGCGATGAGTAACTGATAAAGTAAAAGGTCTGGATAGTTTTACAGCTCAAAGAGAACAACAGATCCATTTTAGTCTCTTAAAATAAAAAAGCAATTCTGAACTACCTGAAATCATCATCAGTTTCTGCACAATGCTACATTGATTTGTAGCAAGTTTGCATAACACCAGCCTATGGTCTTCACTTTGACCATTAAACACGATCTGTTGTATCCGAAATTGAGTTTGACGGCGAAAGCGCAACCATAGTGCATGCACTTGGACAGGATGATGACTCAAACCTGAATTGATACCGTGAAACCTCATTGTTACAGCTGCTGATAAATAAACAGCTTCAAACACTGACAGGAGAGGTGATGCTGTTATATATAGTGTGAACATTTATAAGGAGCCACTAAAATAGCACAATACAGGCACTTTGGATTTTTTTAAAATAATGTAATTAAAATTAATATCAGTAACAGCTCCAATCACACTACAACATGAGCGCCAAAAATAAAGAGCAGGAAGAACCTCATGCTGCATTAAGGTTTGTGCACACTGGGGTGATTATCGCCCACGTTTAACACCTCACGACTAAACAAAAGGTGCTAAAGTGAACGTGCACACAGACACGCACAACACAATGCATTTTTTTTTTTTTTGGTTTGATGTGTTGCATTGCAAATTGGTGGACCAGTATGATTAGAGCTTTTGTTCGTGTGGCTTGAGGAGTTATGATAAAACAAGATTTGCACTCAAGCACATATTGATCTAGGTGAGCGCGCAGAAAATGCTGCTCATATAAGATTTGTTGGTGAGTTGAATTTCAATGAATTTTCTTTCATGATTTGTAACTTTTTCCGTTAAACTTTTGAGCAGGTGTTTGTGTGCTGCAGTGGAGGAGTTAAACACAAGTGGAAAAATGTATGCAATACATACGAAAAAAAGTGTGAGGGTGACTACTTCAGTGAAACAAACAAGTGTCAGAAATGTAAAACCTGCAGCCGAGTATTTCTGTTTCGCATTAAAGGCTGATTTATACTTCTGCATCAAGCACACACTGATGCTCGCATAGCTCTCGCTGGGGCTGACACCAATGCTGACGCACACCTCAGCTCTGTGATTGGTCTGCTTGACAGCTGTGACGAGTGTGGGTGGTGACGAGAGCCGCGAGCCCGACAGGGAGTGTTTACAACATACCTGCCAATATTTGTCTCTGATAATCCGGGAGAGTGGGGATGGTGGGTGTGGCAGCGGTGTGTGTTTGTCTGAATAACAGTTGAAAGGGTTATTAACTGTACTGTGGTGTTAGTAACTGTATTATGGGCCGGTTTTAGGAGGCTGCTGCAATTTAGAACTATTAAAGTTGGCCAACTGTACCAGACTGTACCAAAAACCTGAGGGCCTAGGGCGGCGTGAAATTACAGGTGTTTTCCAGGTGAAATAACAAAACGGGAAGATGGCGGGAGATGGGTCTGAAATACGGGAGAATCCAGACAATAACAGGAGTGTTGGCAGGTATGGTTTACAAGTGTGGAGTTCCATAAAGGAGCTCCAGATGGAAACCTTTGTTTTGTGTTTACCTTATGATTAAAGTTGTTGCCGGTTCCCTCCTCTGAATGAGCGAGTTTTAGCTACTTGTACGTTAAAGTAGCGTTCAGTAAAAAACAAAACACCCGTGAAGAAACATGACACAGAGGAACAGAAAAACCTACTACCAGCTAGCGTTTTGGAACTGTTATTGCAGAGCAACACTAACAGCAAGCAGAAGTATAAATATACGACTACGGCCAAGGCAGTCACTGTGGGTTACGCCGATCACTCAACGCAGAAGTATAAACCAGCCTTAAGCGTCATCTAACGACAGGGAGTGATTCTGAGATCAAAATTAGCAACAAGCTACAATTTCCTAAATTTCCAGATTTCAAAATTTCCAGTAAAAAGTGTCTATTTGAAAAAACAACACAGATCAAATTTAAGAGTACACTTTCAGATTCGACATTCAGCGTATCAGCTTTTAAGACAATTTAGACAGAAAGCCCCTCTGAAACCATGTCTTTATGAATTGTTCACCTATTTTTGATCTCTACTGCAACTTAAAAAAGTAGTAAACAATGGACATGAATAGAGCTGTGCAAAATAGACTATTTAAAAAAAAATTTTTTTTAAACCATTGTCAAAACAAAAAGCAGCGGTATGGAAGCACTTCAAATTTCGAATGCACGATGAAAAAGGCACTGATGCATACTGATATACATATAAGATGTTATGCTAAATAATGTTTGTAAACACATTTGAGAGTGAGGTGGGTTTTGCCATTTAGCGCGTTTCAGAAATAATTAAAACTAATTTTGTTTTAAAAAAAAAATCTTTTTTTCCGATCCCCATTTGGAAGCTGATATTTGTCACTCAGTCTTTTTTTTTCAGATATTTGTCATTCACAGCTTGTGAATGGGAATCGAATTGGGACACCTGAATTGAAACCTAGCCCTATACTTGAACAGGTTTAACAAAAAACCTGGAGGAGGAAAGCTGTTGTTACCTTAGTAGATGGACAGAAAGTGAAGGTATTTGCTACTTCTATGAGGATACTCTCCACTTATTAAGCATGAACACAAAAACAGTGCAGTGTGTGATTTATTTACCGTGGGGTCTGTCCACAGAGAGCACTTCTTGCAGTGTCTGCAGGGGGCACCGGGCGAGCGGGCGTGCTGGCAGAAGTGGTTGTAGCCGTTGATCGGCTCTCGGCAGAGGTAGCACATGTAGGCGCCGCAGCGACACCACATTCGGTTGCAGCCCTCTGACTTCACCAGACCTGTGGCACACTTGTGGCACTTCCTGACACGGGCAGCCGTCATCTTCTCCTCACTGAAACAAACCACATGTGAGATCAGTTTGCATGCTGGTGAGCTGCCTATCTAGACAGCATTTGACTATCTAACAGCACGGTTGACGGCTACTTCAATTTACAGTGCATTATTTAAGATTCATTAAATTGAAGGTAAAAACACAAGCGTAGCAATTCAATCTGCAGAGAAATCTGGTCACAATTTATTTGATGTGGTCAACCCTATATGAGTACATTTCATTAAAGGGTCCACCGAAGTGCTTTGAAATGTGCATTTTAACTGAAACATGAAAAGTGGGTGGGACATAGTGTAGCTCCTCCCCTTAAAAAAACAGCTAATAGTGCTTTGTTTGATTACTGCTCTGCCAGTGAGAGTGGTTGAGCTCAAGCGCATCAAATGTGATGCTTCTTAAAGGGTGCCGGGCATGTCAGACATTAGGGAGCATTTTATTGGTCAAGAATTGATGAGAAACTGAAGCAAGAGGTAATGTCAATAAAAGTTGATCGATTTAGGCAGAAGTGACGAATTACACGCTTTATGCTGTTTCTACATCAGATGCGGCATGCGTGAATAAATCAAGCTATTCGCGTGTAAATAGACACATGATCACTTTGAGTTTACTCGCTTCATTTGCACGTCAAATTCGCTTCACAATAGACGCGGATTCGTGTCATGGAACATTAGCTTTATTGCTAAATGGCTAACATGGATTTAATTGAGATAGTAACTGTGCTTCATGTGCTTTAGAAAGGCTGAAAAACAGCGTTGATTCAATTAGCGCCATGTCCACTAGATCTTTTCTGAGGTGCACCCAGATCTGTGAGTTCATGAACTCCACCAGAAGCTGTAGCTGGATGATGGAAGTTTTCAGCAGTGCTTCAGACTGAGGAAAGCCCAGTTTGATGAGCTGTTGTCCGGTGTCGGCAAGAGGATTTCGTCTCAGGACACCAACAACAGGCTCTACATCATAATCATGCCCCTACAGTGGCAAGCACCTGATTGGTTAACACGGCGTGAATGTTCAGATTTTCCAACTTAAGCACTTCACACGTTAAGTGCATGAAACCTGCAAAGCGCTCACCTTCCGCCACGTCATTCGCACAAATCTCACCACAGGATGTCTATTCGCGTCTTTGCATTGACTTAACATGTAAATCATTCACCCTTGATTCTTCATCTGCGTCTGGTGTGAACGCAGCTTAACATGTTTATATCAGTTTCATATCTTCTAAATACGAATTTTGGCACTGTTTTTGGAACTCACTAGCTTATAGGGTCACACATTATTTTGATGGTCCGTTCGTTGAATTTAAGTTACATTGCAACTAATTCTCATTAGATTATAAGTAGACTGCTAGGTTGGGGTTAGGGTTAGAGTTAGCGTAAGTTGACATGTACTTGCAAAGTTTCTTATAGTAAGTTAAATGTCTGTTGATGATCAGTATCAACAGATATTAAGTAGACAGTCTACTAATACTTAAATGGACCATCGAAATAAAGTGTTACCGCTTATAGATATCCTAAAAAGAACAATATTGATACTAATTTCATGAAATTTCATGCTTAATTTGTGAATGGCGAGGTCCTGGAACAGATCGAAGTAATGGATCCGGCATGTTACCAGAGGATGGAGAGGTGTCGCGGACGAAAGTGAAGAGGTTTGGGGAGTCGTGAAAGAAAGTGAAAGTGAACAGTGGATGGGCGAGGAGGGCGGTTGAGGAAGGCGATCAGTAAAATGAGGTACAAATTACGCCCTGGTTATAATTGGGTTTTGGGTTAATTTACAGTCATTACTACAGAAAATAAAAGTAACGTGTACATTCATAAGGGCGCTGTATAATGCCGTTAACACTTCCTTAACATTTCCTTTAATTGAAAAATATTTGGGCATAAAATATTGTTACAAATATTCTTGCTGTGACGTTTTATTTTACATTTTTCAGAGAACAGTCACAAAAGGTTCGGCTTAAAATCTTTCTCAGTGTGTCTGAAGAACAGGCTTTGAGTCGAAACCTTATAAAATAAAAAGTCAACAAAAAAATAAAAATAAATAAAATTAAATAATTATAAGAGTGTTGATTAATACTTCTCATATTAGCAATCGAACAGACTGAACTTCCAGCCAGACTTCAACTTTTAATACTTTTAATACCAGAACGGATTTTTACAGGCTTTAAAATATAATTAATGAAATAAATAAACAAAAAAATAAAAATTAAATAAATAATAATAATAATAATAATAATAATATTTCTTCTAATAAAACCCTATTTTAAAAAAATTCCGAATTAATTTGACAAAAGAATTTTAAAGCAATACCAGAACGCTAAAATTTTAAAATATAGTCAAAAATAAATAATAAAAATTGTAAAATTCTATTTCCCATTAGTTAACATTATTCAATATGTTATTCAATAAGCAACATATTTGTAACAATAGCATTGATGTTGGTTAATGTTTAATACCAACACATTCATATTTGTTCAGCTCAATTAAACAACATGAACGATTGACACATAAGGAGCACAGTTTGATATCTGCTACTATTTCTGCATTTAATGGCTTTAATCCCAGCAGGCTTCAGCTCACTTGCTTTTGAAACGGAGTTCAACTTGTTCATTTGGCCTCTGTTATTTTGGTCTACCTAACATATACAAAGCAAAATGCTGTTCTGTATCCCATCAATGTGACCACACAGTCAGCCTTTGTGACAGTGCATTCATTCAATCTCTCAGTTAGCGTCAGTTTCCTGTCTCTATATATGTAGGTAAAAGAAAAAGGTTCTGGGTAAACAGGAAACAGGCTTTTTGATCTACGTGTAAACCCCATCCAATGACAGGAAGGAAAGCAGGCGATCACCTCCTGTCCAGTCCAGTGGCTGAACAACAGTGATAGGCTGCTTTAAAACAGACACTTCCTCAAGAACGGCTGTTGTGCTCGGCATGATGTGTATTTGCAAACAAAACACTCCGGGGGATCCGTCAAACACAGCCCAATGTTTCAGTGTGCTTTGAGAAGGGCCTGGGGAAATCACTGACTCAGCATCAGGGCTGCTAATGATCTCCCGCGTGGTTTGCTAAACTACCGAGTCCCCTCAATAGTGCGCGGATGCATTATTAACAAGCTGGCTCTAACGCTAAGAGTTTCGAGTTGGGCACTTACAAGGCCACCCGCAGGCGGATCTCGTCCCTCTCCAGCACCTGTTCACAGGTCTTTCCTGCGTGCTCCTTCCACACCACATGGCACTTCCTGCAGCTCTCCTGAGGAAGAGGACACACAAACGAGCATCTGTGTTATTGATCACATTCAAGCAGAGTGGAAAGAGAAACACCTGGACCGCTTCATTCATTCAACGGAGGAGTCGTGTTTCTGTTGTGCCGTCACTTCTGTTTGTGTTTGCGGAAGCAGAAGCCGGTGTTCCCTGCATTGTTTCAGAAGTGCATATTGAATTATCGGCTAGTATGACCATTGGAATTGAGCTCATTGTTGATACATCACATTAACCTTCTTCACACAGTTATTCAGGTAAACCTCAGTGACTATGTTTACATGGACATCAGTAATCAAATTATTTGCCTTAATCTGAATAAGACAATAATATGATCAAGCTGTTTGCATGAGTTGCTTTTTGAATGTTCCTGTCATGATCCAGTTTTACATGTTAAAGCACATAATTCGATTAACAACATTGCTTCATCAAGCTATCCACATTTCCTCTAAAGTTTTATGTAGTTTCAGGCGTTTCATTTTTAATTTGTTGACTTTAACTGCAGTTTGCCACTTTCACTTTCATTCAGGAACGTTTCATACATTCCCCCTGTGTCGAACGAGATATTGGATGCCAGTATGAACTGCTGGAAGAATGTTTTTTTTAATGGAATTTGATACTGCATGCCGTATGGGGAAAAAAACCTTCGCATGTCGCGATGCAGATGTCTGGAGTCCTTCACTGACTTTGTAGGTGCAGAGAATAGTGTCAAACAGCTGTGTGTGTACAGATTATCCTGTCGCAAGACAAAAATCTACACGATGGTAATAGTTTGATTGCAGTGTTTACATGTTTGTACTGCACTAAAATCGGCACACTCCACATGTCTTAATTCAATTCCTGTTTAGTTCGATTATGACCTTAATCTGAGTAAATTAATCAAAAATAGCTGTTTACATGGTAGACTGGGCGACACGGTGGCGCAGTAGGTAGTGCTATCGCCTCACAGCAAGAATGTCGCTGGTTCGAGCCTCGGCTGGGTCTGTTGGCGTTTGCACATTCTCCCCGTGTTCGAGTGGGGTTCCTCCGGGTGCTCCGGTTTCCCCCACAGTCTAAAGACGTGTGGTACAGGTGAATTGGGTAGACTAAAAACTGTCCGTAGTGTATGTGAGTGAATGAGTGTGTATGGATGTTTCCCAGAGATGGGTTGCGGCTGGAAAGGCATCTGCTGCGTAAAACGTGCTGGATAAGTTGGCGGTTCATTCTGCTGTGACAACCCCAGATTAGTAAGGGTCTAAGCTGAAAAGAAAATGAATGAATGCATGGTAGACTCTTAATCAGAGTATTGTCTTAATCACATTGAGATTGGATTATTGGTGTCCATGTTAACGTACTCAATGACTGACACAGTACTGGAACAACTTTAAGTTTTAACAGGTCATACATGCACTGTTCACACAGGCAGTGACGTTTGTTATTTTTACAGAAGAACAACATTCACACATTCATTCTAAAATACTGGTGAATTGTGACATCACTAACAAGAAATTCCATCAAAAAGAGTGAGTTTTTTTTGTTGACAAGTTAATAAAACGTGTTTTTTTTTATCTTTCGCACTCATACAAAAACTCAGGGAGAAAAATGTTAGCATCTAAAAGCAGAGGTGCTACCTGAGGCTACAAAACTATTGTGTTTATACATGTGAATATACAAAGAACTGTGCACTAGATAAGGCAATTCTGGATATATAATAGTGTACTGTGACACTTTTGCATGTTGAAAGATATGTTTGCGTCTGTGCTTCAACTTGCGAGACTCTACTTGGAACCAAAGATTCCTGATGTTGTACTGAAAGCTGACTCACTGGTTGGCAAATTGCGTGTTTTGGGGAAGAGCCACTGACTGAATGAACATTAATGTCATTGGATTTTACTTCAAAATAAGTGTCTGGGAAATAGAGAATTTTAACTTCAGAAAATATAGTATCTTATAAATATCTGGATGTTTAACTGCTTCTGCTTCTCTGGATGGAGATGCTCTTGTTTGAAGCATAATACATAAGGCCTCGCTTCCACATGGTACAGTCTACTTCAATATAGCATGATTCAGTATGTTTCACCCTGATCAGGCTTGTGTATCAACTGCCAATAATACCCTTACTTGGTAGGTGTGGTGTACAGCGGAAAGATGTGATTGACATCAATGAAGAAGAAAGATGTACAAGTCGTTCACACATCGTGTCTCTTGCGCACTCAATTTGATCATTTCAAATGTAGACGTGTTGCAAGCATGTGAAAATTGCGAGAGGAATCAGCACAACACACTTTCCACACATTTATCCATGGCTTGAACAACCTTGCAAACAAAGGACACACAGCAGATCCTGTTCTTGCTTTTTGGAAGGTGGCTGTTTGTCACAAGATGTCCAAAAACCCTGGTTTGAGCATATTTCATTGCTGCGCACCATCATTCTATTGTTACAGCTTAGTATTTAAAAATGGTGCTTTTGTTCCCTTGTCTTGTTGCAAGAGCTGGTAACAAATTTCTGTAGGGTGCCAAAATCGTTGACAATGGGAATGGAAACAAAAGTGTACCATACTGTACTGTACCAAATCGTACTGCTCCATGGAAACATGCCATAACATACTGATCACAGCTTAATGGGGCAAGACTGCTTCCCTTGATATATCTGAGACTCTTGATTCAACACACAGTTCTCTTTATGTACAACAGTAATACAAACAAATGGCAAGATCTGAGTAATCATTCGTCTAGAATTAACATTGAGAAGAGCTTTAGAGTAATACTTTAAATTGGATCATTTGTTAACATCCTGAGCTGCAATTATAACCAAGTGTTTGTCTTTACAAAGTAATAAAAAGCCTAATATGAGCTACATCAAAATGAACTCCGACAAAGTGATGTAAATGGTGGGTGTTCTCCGAGGATAGACAGAAATCATGCATCACAGACTGAGGTTGCACAGCTCCTGCCCTCACCATTGGATGTGATTCGATGTCTGTCTGGTTGCCTAGAAACAACATTTTCATCTGTTCCATTTTAGCCGTGCCTGCCCACAATGCTCTGCCTTTCAGCTGACTGGAAAGGACATCTGAGTGCAACATGCAGCTAAACATTCAGAGCGTGAAGACCAAGAAAACTCCTACGCTTTTCACAGCCACAGACCTGGCCAGAACCGAAATTCTAGAGACTACATTTGTCATGCTGTCGACATTTGTTACAGTTCTTCATCACCTCTGACAGTCCTGTACAGACTATAGCAATTCCGAAACTGCAGAGCTGCATATATTAATAGGGACCTGCTTTGCCCCCTTTTACAAGATGCAAAATAAGTCTCTGATGTCCCTAGAGTATGCATGTAAAGTTACAGTTCATAGTACCCCACAAATAATGTTTTATAACTGTGAGAGTTAGTTTTAAAGCCTAAAAGGTGCACTGTGCCATTTTGGTGACTATCACTTTAAATTCAAATGAGATTGGGCTCTTTTCAAACGAGGGCGGAGCTACAAATGCCTATGTGTCAGCATAGTGGCAGACTGAAAAACAAGACTAGTGTCCTATGATTATGAGGGGGAAATATTTCACTAATGAGCGGAGCTTTCCCCCTCTGATGACACGTACAAAAGGAAGAAATCAATCAAAGTGTTCACTCATTCATTCGAACACGGGGAGAGCATCCAAACTCCACACAGAAAAGGCAACTGACCCAGCTGAGGCTCAAACCAGCAACCTTCTTGCTGTGAGGCAATCGTGCTCCCTGCTGCGCCACCGTGACGCCTATTTCCATCAAATGTGATTGTTGTATTCCTACACTGTTCCCACACAACTGTTTATACTGTTTAACTGTGATTTTTACACAATAGGTGCCCTTTAAGATAAATAGTAAGTTTTGAGTGGGTCATGGGAGTATTTCTAATTAAAATTTATACACACACACACACACACACACACACACACACACACACACACACACACACACACACACACACACACACACACACACACACACACACACACACACACACACACACACACACACACACACACACACACACACACACACAGAGAGAGATGTTGGCCAGTAATGTTATATTCGTTACTTGGTAGGTCAGGTCACAGCACACATTTCAGCTGCACGTCCATAAATGTGGAAGGCATCATAATCATTTCTTTTAATAAGGAGCAGCTTCACAAACAGTTACGTCAAGTATTGTGAAGTTTACATGTTGTGTTTCCAACCTCAGTTTCACTATTTTTAATGTGTTATTTGGTATGTTGTATATAATTTGAGTTGTGTCAATCTGCTAACAACACTGTATTAACAAAGACTAGTTGGCTATGTAATATGCTAGTTATATACTATTTTGCCACCAGTATTATTCATATTCTTCAAATTATTTTGTGTTCAATTGCATTTCAATGCATTGAATAAAGTAAACTTGGATGCTACTGGGGTAGTGCAACAATCTTTGTGAAGTAAATTCTGTGGGTTTTTTTTTTTTTTAATACAAAGTTTTCATCTTTTAGGAATTGGGTCAATCCAAAGCTCCAGATCTGAACTAGGAAAAGTGGTTTGCATACAGAACCAAAACATTGCTTGACTATAGCTGGGTTACCCTAACCAGCAAAAACAAAGCTGACTACCATTTTTGAAATAGCATCATTAGCAATGCAATGTCTACCATTTATGATGGTGTGTTTGGGTTTGACGCTTAAGGAAAATTCACACCATGCTATCCTGACACGCTTCCCGGTTCGTGACGAGTGTGAGTGCTCAGAACCAGGTGTTGTTCAGTTGGCTGGCCCTGGCCCGGTTGTGAGGTGTGCCAAAGCACGGTTCAGTTGGGCTTTGGTGCGGTACGCTTGTAGTGTGAGTTCAAAGCACGTCTAAGCCCAAAACTGAAAACGTGACGTCACTTTTATGGGACTGTTTCATATGGATTTATTAATCATTCTTACTTATCAATGCATGCAAACTGTCATCGTTTATCAAAGATGCAAACCCCTCGCTGCAGGTCAGCTGCACCTTCAGCAAACCTTCTAATATGTGCAGCACGATGACTTTCATGATATTTTATGAGCATCAAAAGTTTATTTGACTGCGAGTCACTGCATCCCAAATGACTAAAACGACATTACTAAAGCAGTGTCCACTGTGCTGAGCAAGGGTGCTTCTCTTTCTGTTAAACTGAACAGCCGCGTCATCGATGACGCAATCGTGCTCCGGCTTGGAAGGCAAAATGCAGTGTGAGTGCAGGTCGTCGGGGGAGAGGGGAGGGGGAACAATGGCGCTTCAGTACGGTTCAAGGCAACTGTACCTAGTGTGAACACACCATTAGACTTTATGCCTGTTCACAACCAACACAATAAATATGGAGATAACGATAAAGACCGAGTTCTAAAAATCATTCTGAAAGTAATGGGAAAGTTTCTCCACATCTTCATTGTCACAGCTGTGGTCTGAACTCTGCTGTTCAGACTCTGATTTTCCATTCAGAATGATTTTTTTCTGAGCTAATGAATGACACAACACTGACAGCCAACCAGAATTCATTGAAATATAAAGGTCTCACCCAACTTAAAATGCTGGGGAAATAGTTTGTCATTTTTATTTCAATACACTATCTACGATCAAAACCATGTAGCTGCTAAACATCAGTATTGCTCAACATGTGGGTTGGGACCCAAAAGTGGCTCGCAGGACAGTTTTGAGTGGGACGTGGAGCATTTCTGATTCTAAAATATACATTTTTTGAAAGAAATAGAGTGCCTGAAAAACCCCCGCTGTCCTAATTCAGTACATACGCTCAGATGTAGTCCAGCTGTATTTCAGAGACTTCTTCTAATCGTATTTTTATCACTTGGCAGGAAATAAAATGTTTCTCACCTCAAAGTAGGTGACAACCTTTCAGCTCACAGCACACACTTCAGTTTCATGTGCATAAATGTGGCTGTGTTTGCTGGATATCACTTCTCAGAAATAACTTAGCAGACACGCAATGTGTCATCATAACCAGCCTATTAATCAGAAGCAGTTTTAATAACAGTTACCTCAGGTATTGTGAAGTTTACATGTTGAGTTTTAAACATGCACTTGCACTTTATTTTTAATGTGTTATTAGGTATGTGTTATATATAATATGAGTCGTGTCAATTTGCTAACATCACTGTATTAGAGACTAGTTAAAACTGTAATATGCAACATATAAACCATATTATAGCCAGTATTATTCATGTTCTTTAAATGAAGGTGTTAATTTGTGTATAAATTCATTATGTACAGTAAAGTTGGATGCTACTGGGGTTTTGCAACAATTTTTGAGTATAAAAAAATTGTTGTTTTTGTTATATTTAAATATGAAGGTTACATTTTTTTTAGGAATTGTGTCAATCCAACGCATTAGATCTGAACCAGGAAAAGTGGTTTGCAAGTAGAACCAAAACATTGCTAGTTTGTCGTTTTTATTTCAATAAATTGTCACCGATCGCTCATTTGATTAGATCAAACCTGTCAACCCTTCCTTTATGCCGAGATTATCCCGTATTTTTCCATTTGATCCGGCTATCATCCCATTTAAGAATTTTCCTATAATTCTCCCATATGGTTAATCTATCTAAAAGTGAAACTATCAAAGAGCCAATCTCAAATGTGATATAATTGCAAGAGAATTTTGGCTTGAAAGCGTGTTGAAATCATAAGCATATATTTTTTTCCCCATTAAAGTCATGTAACGACTGTCGCCCTTCCTATGCAACCCCCTGAATCAGTCCATTTGTGTATCGGTGATGACTAGGCCCACACGGAATACGCACACGCAGAATTCAGCAGATTTTTAGCCCATCATTGATTCTGTTTATTTACTGGTGTAAATGTGTGTAAATTTATATTTATTCAGTTTTTTAATTAATTTCAGTAATATTACTGACTAATATGAAAATATTCATCGATTTATTTACAATACAGTTTGTAAAGTAATAATTTATGTCTTTTTAGTTGATAATTTATGTGAGACTTGCTTTGTTTACCAAATAAAATAGATCGAATTGGATTTGCATTGTAATCATTAAATAAAAAAAGTTTTTTTTTAACATTAAGTTTTTAGTTTTGATACTCCCAAAATCATTCTGCATAAATCCGCAGATTTTTAACAAATCTTGCGCATAAATAGCAAATAATATCCGCAGATTTTGTCTGGCCCTAGTGATGACTGATGGACAAGCTCTGTATAAAGACACTTCCCAGATCAGCTTCTGTACACGTGATTTGAAGAGGAGCAAAAGTGGATACTTTTGGGAACTTGTGTTTACACAGACAAATAATCTTAATAATATCTAAACATGTCCGCCCTGCTGAGTTTTATTTTAAACACAAATAATTTTGTCTTAAACGAGCATAAACATTTACTAAAGTAATCGAATGCTTTCATTATGTGGATTCTTAAAGTGACACCTCTGTTATCAAACAGAACAGTGGATCAAAATGAAAGATTCCCTGCGCTTCACTAAATAAACTGTAGTAACTTTAATCAATATTTAAATAAAGTGAATAAAAAGTGAACAAGATTTTATAACTTGATTTCTGTATAGGCCACTAGTTTTAATAAGATAACCTTTTATTTAATGTTCAGTCATTTCTAATGTTTGCTGTTATTCTATCATTTGAAGATTATTTCCTCCACATATTTGTAACGGCTTTAACGAGACTTATACATCCTGCATTTTAGCATCCCAATGTTGACAGGTCTGGATTAGATTCAAACTTTTTAAAATAAAGATTCACTGGTCCATATGCGCTAGTAGCACACTGAGGACATCTGCTGGTTACAAGAGGTAAAGCATAAAATGAAAATCCTAAACTAAAAATAAACTGATTTGCATCATCCGTCAGTGTGGACGCATATATATTTGTTGATATCTTTATATTTATAGTTATTGTGCTTAGTGTGAACGGGCCTTGATTCCACCTGGTACTACAGCTCGTTGAAAAGCAAATCGGTTCCTAATCTGACAATAGCATTAGCATTGAACTAGTGCCCGGTTTCTGCTGGTGGAAAAGGGGTATATAAAAAGACGGGGCCATAGCTTAACGATAATGGAAACATGTGGTCCCAAGACAGAGATCCACTGATGGAGACCACAATCCACAGAGAGCCCTCTAATCCCATAACCCGGTGTTGCCTGGTAACAGCCACCGTGGAAAATACTATTAGCATAAATAATTAACAATAAAGCTGAATATTAATGACGGTGACAGATGATAAATGACAACTTGGTGTGATGCAGAAGCCCTCAGAACAATTGCTCTTGCCCCCTGGGCGTCATCTTCAGTGGGACACGTACATAGTATGTGAGTAGCTATCTGAGTGACTTCTTCAGAAATATATTTACAAAATCAAGCCTCTGGCTGTATGTGGTTACAAACAGAAACCTTCAGTCAATAGTACTTTTGTGCAAAAGCTTGTATCAGAAGCTATAGTGGAAATGGTGAGTGATGCAAACAGCAGGCCAGACAATGGTCATCATGAGGCAGCATGGAGACATGAGGAGAGGTGTGACCTGTGTGTATTACAGTAATGTACTCCCCCCTAGAGGAGCAATGTGGCATAGCAAGACAGAGACAACAGAAAACAAAAAAGCATAAATATTTCAGAAAACTTTAAAGCTTTAGAGGTATTCTTCACAGATTTTAACTGAGACAAACAGACTCGTGACCATTGTTCCAAAGAAATTACAATATTAATATTTTAACTATTTCTTAACTCTGGGCTTTTAGACTATAATGTTTCATATTTTTTTAAACAAAATTTAAATAAAATAGGCGTCACGGTGGTGCAGTGGGTTGCACAATCGCCTCACAGCAAGAAGGTCACTGCTTCAAGACCCAGCTGGGTCAGTTGGCATTTCTGTGTGGAGTTTGCATGTTCTCACCGTGTTGGTGTGGGTTTCCTCCGGGTGCTCCGGTTTCCCCCACAGCCCAAAGACATGTGGTATAGGTGAATTGAATAAGCTAATTCGGCCGTAGTGTGTGTGTGTGAATGCAAGAGTGTATGGGTGTTTTTCCAGCGTTGGGTTCATTCCACTGTGGCAACCCCTTATTAATAAAGGGACTAAGCTGAAAAGAAAATTAATGAATGATAAAAATAAATAAATACATATTATACTATCACTAATGATTACAATAATAACAACTTATGTAAAACTACATTATTAAAATTTATGGCGGTCTTAATTTCTTGCATTGTGTTTCTTATCTAAAAAAGATTCCATTTTTCAAGCTAAAATATTTCATAAAAACTATACAGCACATTTAAGCCAACTTGATTGACCTTAATGAGTCTGACTTAACAGTAACAACAACAAACTGCCAGGAATCATTTCACCAGGAATCCAAAGTTATTCTTTTAGTGTTTTTAGTTTTTCAAATCTTCTTCAACTATATTTTTTTTATTTAGTTTTGCCATTGAATGTGTTTGGGTTAACAAGTAAAAATAAAGAAAAATCTTAAATTTAGTTGGATAAATAAGGGAGTAGGATACAAAAATGGCACAATGTTGTACCAAAGAAAGTACAAACCCTTGTCACTGGGGCAGTACCTTTTTATGGGACAGAATTGTACCTTAAGAAAAGAAACAAATTTGTACCTTTTAAGGTCACGATTTGTACCATGGGAAACCAAAATGTACCTTCGTTTTTAAAAACCTGCAGATACAATATTGTATACTTTGTGAAAGGTACCACCACAGTGACAAGACACTTTGTACCTTAACAGTGTCAAAAATACTTACCAAACATTTATTAAAATGCCTTAAATGTTTAGTTTACAATACCTATAGTTTTATGTTTTACCAGTTGTTTTGTATTATTGTATTACATGACTAAAAATGTATGTTTATAAGTATCTTTAAATATTTACTTTTAAATGATGATTCTTGTTTTAATATGGACATTATTCATAAAAATCACTTTGCCTTTCCAGTCATGTTTATTTTCATAGATACTGTAATGAAGAAGGAGTTGTTCAACACTTTTGTACCTTTTATATGAGAACAATTGTGTACCTTCATTTCAGTTGTACCATAAAAGGCACAGAACAGTATGATAAGAGGTCTTTTCAGTACCATATAAGGTACAGTTTTTACAAAGGTACAAAACTGTTCCTCAAGGAACATTATTTGTACCATCGTGTACCTTTTTTTCTGAGAGTGTAATAAGAAAAATCTCATAAAAAATCCATCACAATGTAGAGGGTCATTACATTAGATATCTTTAAAGTTTATTATTTTTATTATTTTTAATCTTTCAAGTATTCATTTATAATAAAAAAAGCTCTAGCGACCAGCATTTGTGTCACTTAATAGTGTGCTTGCCTGTACACATGCAAAAGAAGTTGACAGGATGTGACTGCAGGCCTCGGTTGAGCTGAGGTGACTCTCGGCGTCAGAAGTTTGCACACACACTGGCAACTTTTGTTTATATATGCGCCTAAAAATACAGCAGTGACATCACGCTGACATCATCACTTCAAACACTGCTTCCTGGTACAAAGTTTACCTTGCAAGGCCAGGCTGACATTTCCTGATTAGCATTTGAGGTGGAGTCAGACTCACACACACACTGACACCGCTCGCCCTGTTATGCAACTATTCTTATCAGCGTTGGCAAACATCAAGATTCCTTCAAAGCATGTGTGTGATTTATGGAGATGAAGACATTTACAACATCATTAACATTATTCTGTCATGCTTTTTGAAACCATTGTCTGATCCTTTAAGCAAAAAAAAGAAAAAAAAAAACAGGCTACGCTGCAATTATGCGATCAATCTTATTATCAAGCGCTGCACAGTGATAAATCAAACATACAGATATACATAAGAAAGAGCGTTGGCTTTCCAGACGTTATTTGTCACAAAAACGAGCCACAGGAAGAGCCTACCCACACAGGATGCATGTAGCATTTGTGAAATAAAGAGTGAAAATTCTTGACATCTAGCATAGCGATCAAAAGACCACAAAAACAGCTTTTGTGATGAGAGGGAAACAGCTTTAACGGCAAAGTTTTTATCTTGGCAAAACAAACCCAGGCTGACAATTGTGGTCTTGCAGCATATTCCTGTAAAATAAATCTGATTCACTAAAATACCCCCCCATTTCCTGCTAATCGCTGCGTGCATACCTCATCCTTGTGCTGCAACCATATAACCTAAAAACCACAACTGTAGCTCGTCACGCTAGTGTTATCTTGGCTGAACATATTTATGTTAATACCTAGATCTATCAACCAGAAAACTCAGCTCTCATATGACAGCCAGCCTCCAGAGCAGAGATGCCCAAACTAGGACCTACAGGCCAATGTTGGCCTATGGTAACCTTTGATTTGGCCTGCCATCCCATCTAAGAAGAGAGGTGGAATTATGGGGATGGTTTAGAGATTGTCATTTCAAATCTAATGTAATATTTTGTTTGTTTATTTATTGCTAAAAGCTAATTGAAATGAAATGTTTCAATTTAATATTGTAAATGAATCAGATTTAGTTTAAATGTACATACCTGATGGATAGAGGACAATGTAAAGACTTTGTGAGCTGCGTAAAACAAATGCTGGATTAGTTGGCGGTTCATTCCGCTGTGGCGATCCCAGACTAATAAAGGGACTAAGCCGAAAAGAAAATGAATGAATGAAGTTATACTGCAGTAGTTCATACGATTAGTAATGTCTTTTATTTCTTTTTAAATATTACTAAATAAATTAGTAAATTACCCATGGCAGCTTTAATGTAATATCGTTTGGTATATTTAACTTAGGCACAGTTTATAATGATACTTAGTTTTTGGCCCTTTATATGAAAAAGTTTGGGCACCCCTGCTTTAGAGAAAAAGTTACTGGTGTAAGAAACGAGTCTGCCTCGACACAACTTCCACTCTAAATGGTGAATTGGTGCTCATTTCCCAAAAGGGCTGACTTGTGAGAAGTCAACAGTTTGTTGTCTCTTCATTGTTTGAGGTGACTACATCTCGACCAAATGGTAACAATTGTAGAATGGGGATGGGTGTGGTGCACAGAGAACCATCTCATCAATGGTGTTGAAACTGCATTAACATAGAGAGATAGAGGATACAGCTGGCTTGGAGGAACAGCCAAGGAGCAACTTACTTTTGCTTATTTACATCTAAAAGGCAAGTCTAGAAGCAGCAGCTAAAACCATATACTGTAAAAAACATGGACGTAGTATCCGTGACGTCACCCATAGGTTTCTGATGAACCCAAAAGAAGCTACTAGTAGGCGTGGCCGACCGTCGCCATTTTGTTCACGTGTCATCGCACCAACCAAGGCATACCAAACAAGGGCAAAGAGGCGGAGCGTGAGCAGAGCTTTCTTATGGGATAATATTTAATTACCTGCGACTCGTTTGTGTTCTGACCACACGTGCTTGGTTGTACACTATATCAATAAAGAGTTTAGTCTGTTAAAAACACTGTTGTAATACATCAAGCCACTAAACATTGTTTTAAAGACGTTTTTCAACAGGAAGAAAGTGCGGATTACATCCAAATACTTCAGATATAGTCTGTGTTGGTAAATGCAGGGCTATTTAGGAAATCCAGGCAGAACACTGTATGACAACACTTCAGATGACGATTTTATAGACTACAGCTGATCAATCTGTCAGATT
>CAIGQQ010006950.1:1437095-1521259 GCA_903798035.1 Danio albolineatus
TATAATTTGTTATAGCCCGTTACCTGTAAAAAGTAAACCTTTACCTTTACTATATTCAATTAATATTTTTTTTTCAGTGGAAATTTCAGCTTTGCATTCACATGATCAATATACATCTTGAAATATATTATATAAACATATATACTCACACACACAAAATATATTAAATTAGATATTATATTCTAGAGTCATTTAAAAAGCATAAACTTTATACTTTTTACTTTTACAGTATATAATGTTTTACTCTTACTTTAAATCAAATAAATGAGCCTCAGTAAAAATGACAGATTTAAGATGGTAATAAATCAGATGCACAGTTTTGCTTGCAATTTATCTCCCTTAGGATATATTAAAAGCAATGACATTTTGTTAAGTACATTTGAACTAAAGGGACAGTTCACCCAAATATGAAAATTCTGTCATCGTTTACTAAGTCTTTACTGCTGTTGAAAAATAAAACGACATTTTAAAAGAAAGCTTTAACTATTTACTTTCATAGTTTTTTGTTTTTCTAAATGTCTGAATGCACGTGACTAAAAACCAAAACTAATTATTTATCATTTTATTAATACTTTATTAAAATGTTATTTATTATTAGCTTAAATTATACTGATTTAACAAAAACACAAGCCAATAACAGATTTAAGAGGTTAACAAATCTCACAGATTGCAAACTCTTTTTAATGTAAAACAGCAGCAGCAAGTTGAACATTGTGAAAGTTACATTAAAAATATGTCATTACATAAACCGTGCGTGCAAAATCAAGAGTTCTGGAAAACACGCTGCAGCTGCTGCAGTCCATCAAAGCCAATCTGAAAAGCATGGATGTGTGGAAAATAAACAGTGCAAACACAAGCCAGTCCATTGAGCTAGAAAGAAGGAAAAGTTGGCAGATCTGCATGTGAAAGCAGTGACTAACCCAATCTCAGAGAAAGAATAAAAAACTGAATTTTTTTGAAATGTGCAAAAACTACATAAAAAAAAGAAAACAATCTGGGTCAAATATGAACTGTACCACATTTCAAATTCGAAGGATCTGGGTCTAGCCAATGAGCATCTTGGATTCACTATGAGGGGTGGAGCCACAAAGGCAGTGGAGAGGGAAAAGTGTGTCAGTTATACAACTTTTTATCTTCACCGAGGGGAAAAGAGTGAAAGAGAAGGGCAGAGGAGAGGATGTCTCCTCGCCACTGAGCACAGGAACTTGAGGGCACGCATCAGAGAGACAGGGAAGAAAAACTGAAATATGAGCAGTCAAGCCATTAACGGGGCACTGGAATTCCGGAGATTTCCACAGCAGCGGACAAATGTGGGTTAGACAGCTGCGAACTTCTGCTTGCACAATGATGAAAGCATGAGGCATTTTAAACCACCACACAATCACACAGAAAGATTACCCTCGATATTCAGTACACAGGCCCATCAACATGGCTTTTATTAAGGCCCATAACTAGAAAAATAGCAATAAAAGAAGAGTTTTATAAATGGTTCTAAATGTAAAACAACAGCAGTTATGACCACTATAACGACAAAGATGAAAAAAAAAATAATAATAAAAAATCAAATAAATCATTGAGAACATTTGGAGAAGTTTTTTTTTTTAAAGATAATAAATGATAAAACAATGACAGCCAGTCAAAATCTACTGAAATATAAAGGGCTTGTGGAACTTAAATCTAAAGACATTTTGGAGATGCTCTACTTTATGTTAAGCACTTTTTTCAAAAGATTATCTAAAGACCATCTAAAAGACAAGAAGTTAGCATGAAAAAGAATGATAAAAACATATAGATGCTATGCAAGTCAGGATGAAGTCATTGAAGTATTAAAAATTAAAATACCTCAGGTGTCCAGTGCTAGTTTCAGCATTTTTGTGTTGCCTCATCAGAAAATGTTGTGGAAAATAGTTGTTTTTAATTGACTACACTGACTATGATTGCTAAATTCACTTGAAATAAAGACTGACTAGACTCGCAAGTAGCACACTGGAGTTCATCTGCTAGTTACAAGGGTGTAATGACAAATGAACATCATAAATTAACAAGCTGATTATTTATTGGTCATCAGTGTGTGGATGGACGCAAACATATTTGTCATTATATTTAATGAGTAATGCTTGAAGTGATCAGGTCTGTAAAAGCACAAATTGTTGTATAATGGACTTTCCACACCAATAACGAATTAAAATGATGGACATTCCACAGCAATAATGAACTAAAATCTCAAAAGTGTTTCAAGTTCATGGGGTTCCAAAAAAAAAGACAGCATAGATGCCAGGCTAGTCACTTTGTAAAGAGAAACTAAAAACCTCTACACATACAGTCTTGCAGTCCCGCCATTGCTGTTCTCAAACAAACAAAAAATAATAATAATAAAAAATAATAATAAATCATCATCATTCATCTGTGCTCACCATACTTTCAAGGCAAAATCAACTATAGAGATTTAAAGGACTGGAAATGTAATGAAACAGCTGAATATTTCTCTACTTACATTTTGCATTAAGTCTAAGATTGTTCTGTCTGGTTTGGAAGAGATTTCTGAGCGAGTTGGCGCCTCAGTTCACAGTACATCACTACACTATCACCAATAGACAATGAATATTTTTGCACTGCAAGTAAAACTGTCTTTCTTTCGACAGGGCTTTTTTATAATGTGGATTGTGTCAAAGCAGCTTAACATAGATGAAGAATAGGGAATAAAAAGCCATTTCAATATTTCAGAATTCCAGCATTCCACAGCATATTAGGCAGGCAGCAGGGTTGTGCTAATATCTGGTTTAATTTTACAGAAGTTAGTTTTCAGTTTAATTGAATACAAATGTCACTGTTTAAGGACGAGCAGCTCCATCAGCTATAACCAAGCAAAACAGAGGTGACTTCAATGGAATTTTCAAATGTGACAGCTTAAAAAATACAGTCTAACCCTTTATGAACTAAATTATATTGGGGGGGAAACAAATCTACTAAGATTACTAAAAATCAGTGGAACATTTGCCAACAGGAGTTTCGATTTCTACAGAAGTACAGCGTGCCATCGCATTTCTAGAGAAATCAAAACAAAGACACAAAGGATCATTTGACCTTTGAAAAGTATGTCTGTTCAGTTACCAGCTCAGATGTTTAACCACCAAGCCGCTGCAGCATCTGCACATTTCAGACAGTAATACACCCATTATCAGGCAGGCAGTTGTCTTTTTAGATCTATCAATCTAAAGTAGAAATTTGTTCCCAAGAAGCACGGCTTTGGAAAAGTCCACACGATGCTGGCCAAGTCATGAGAGCCCAGTTCTTCATTTCGAAAGGAATGCCAAACTGAGTGCCAGAAGGAGGAAGTGAATCTGGGTCACGTTATGAAATCACACTAACACAACTGTTTTCAATTTCCCCCACATCCAGTCCTGTAACTCCACCATTAGGAAGTAGCACAGGAGAGGAAAATGGAGGTCCTGCCTGATGGCACACTTAATCTATCAGTGGCGTCAAGAGGAAGGCCAAAGACGTGGGCGTTCTCCCGCCCTGCTGAGAGCTGCTGCACAAGTGTAAGGCGGGATAATCAGCAGCAGATGTGAGGCAGAATAAAACTGCACATTCATCACAGAACAACAGCGCCACGCAGAGGACAGCGGGCATATGACAGAACACAAAAATGCCCGATGACAGGACAGTCTTCTAAAAACACCACCATGAAAGTGAAAATTGACAACTTATGTTTTTAATGTAATAGTTATTATGAAAAGCATTTATTATTAATATTAAGAATGTTTTATCCATGTACTTGTTCATTTTTAAGATCACATTCCTCGATCCTTCCTCAATCCTTATTCAAAATAATTTCCTCTTGTAACCACATCATCGATTCTCTTCTCTGATGATGCATTTACTGGTGTGAGAGTGGGACGACCTGTCACTCACATGAGATACTCCAATTGCTGGCTAACCAACCAATCAATTCCTGATACAGAGAATTAAATATTCCACCCTACCTCATCTTGCTCAAGAAGCTATTATTTATTAGCAACTTTTACAAAGACATTTTAATAAGAGAGCAGGGATGCAAAAACTCTCACAACGGGTCAAAAACCAAACTTGATTGATACGGGCTGAGAGCCGAAGGTAAATAAACTGTATTACAACATTGCCATTGATAATTTCCTCATTAAAAAAATAAATAAATAAATAATAATAATAATAATAAAAACATTTTTATTTTCATATTAACTTTTGCATTTTGTTTTAACTTTTTATAATGAACTTATTACAATGAAATATAAACAACCCCACTTATAACACAATGGAGCTAAAAACACTAGTGAGCCTGTACCAGTCTTTGCCTTGATTTCCTCACCGCAGTCATCTGCATTGTGCATTCTGCACAGTATGTTCATTTAAAAAAATCTGACTCTTAATTTAATTGAAACATTTCATTTGAGTTAGCTTTTTTTGTAGCTTCACAATAAAACAAACAAGCGAACGGTTGTGTTAATTAGAAATGACCATTTCTTTTAAAGGCATTCTGTCCAACACATCGCCATCATTCTCCCTTGCTTCTCAGATGGAAAGATAGGCCAAACCAAAGGTTACCATGGGCCAACTCTAGCCTGGAGGCACAAGTTTGGGCATCTCTGGTTTTAGCTTCAACACAGTTTCAACGACTGAGTAGTCTGCATCACAAGTAAAACCCTGTATAAAGTGTACCACTGAGCTGAAAATGCCAGAAAAGCTGTCCATTTTAGGATAAGCAGCTAATGTAAGCATGTTCAATTACAAACACAGTTAAGGCCTTTTGTCATACTGATTTGGTTGTTATGCAAAGAGATGCACAAAAACATTCCTTATTTGTTAGAAATATGCCCCTTTATGTTTCATTAGAGAGAAAAGGAACTAAAGTTGTTGGCGTAGTGTTCACCTCACATAGAAGCTGCAGTCAAACATTTTTTTTGCGGTAACGTAGGCTGAAGCTCTGTTATTTTTCCATTGAGCTTGTGTTGAAAATGTGAAATGTAATGTGAAAAATGCAATTTACTGAAAGTTTCGTGGAAGATACCATTGTATTGAAGTGCTTATGTCATCAATACACAAGTTGTGTTGTACATGCGGCCGTTAAACGTTCACACTTGAACACTTACTTTTTAAGTGCCCTGTGTATGGATTTCACACCTTAAGGCTGAGCGCAACATTATAAAGCAAAGTCTGATCTCTGCACATAACATAGTCTGACCACAACAATGCCTCTTTTGGCATTCTGCTCACTGCTACACTCTTCCTAATCTTCTCGTTTTTTTGGAGAGTATGCAATGCATGCTAAAATTGTGTATGCATCCATCATGTTTGTGACTTAGATAGATTATTCAACTTATTATCATCCTGTCTCCTTTTTTCTGCATTTCTCTCCACTGAACTTTTTTATTTGTACTTTTTTTTAACTGGCTGTGACTTATCAGAACAATCTCTTTCTCAGACACCAAAGCTAAACACTTCACAACAATTTTCTTCAGGAACCCTTTTTAAAAACAGCTTATTGTGTTATAGCACCACCAGTCACGACTAGGCATGAGACGATAACCGTTTTCAAGCTATACCACGGTTTGAAAAAGTAAAGGTTTTAAAACTGGCAGCATTTTCTGCTATACCGTTCCTAAGGTATGTGTAAGATTTTTTATTTGCATTTTTTTTGTTTTGTTTTTAGGACAACAGTATCTCCAGCAGAAAAGATTTCCAAAGATGTTGTCTTAAATTGTAAAGAAATCTGTAGAATCTGTAGCAGAAGTCAGTGATTCATTTGAATTATTTAGCCTAAGATGTTCACTGTCCCAAAACATATCAAATGTTTCTCAAAACAAAATATAATGTGTTCAAAGGGGGAAAAGTTTTTGTTTTTTAGCCAGACATTTAAAAAGAAGATATTTTAGAGCAGTAAACACGATACCATCATACCGTGAAACCGTGATATTTTTATCCAAGGTTCCAAGGTAGAATTTTATACCGGCCCATGTCTAGTCACAACCTTTTGCAGCAGCTCCAGCACATTCTTGCCACTTAACTGCACAGCCTTTAGATAGCAGGTCTAAGTGTTTTCTAATAAACAAGCATTTGATTTCAGTTCATTTTAATAAAATAATTATTTGAGCTACAGTTTATCAGGAAAGAAGTACTAAAAATGGTTCAAAATAGCAACATTGACTTTATCATTTAAATGAGTCATAGTCAGAAATTTCAATAATTCAGGGAAACTAAAAATGCTTCTGTATTAGTTTTCTAAATTTAAATCACGATGGTTCAGCTGTATGACAGGAAAGAGTGCTGTTTTTATCTGCATTAAATGTTCATTAAGCAAAAGAATATGAATAATTAATAAGCAAAACCAAATTATTCTATTATTAAGTTCCATAAATCGTGTTTTTTTTTTTTTTTTTTTTTTATATTTAATGCACAAAAATTACATAATTACATAATTTTTATTAATAATTATTAACATAATTATTAGTCAGCTTTTGCAAATGAACTCAACATTACCAGTGTGGATGTATTGGTCCGAGTCAATCATCAGTCAAACTCTAATATTTATCTCAGTAAACATAATAAAGTAGCATTCCCAAAGCCTTACTTCATCTTATAATCAATTGTCCATTCAGTTTAGAAACAATTCAAGAGTCAGGTCTAAATTCTAAAGCTCCATCACGTCGTTATACCAAAGCATCTTTTTGGTCACTACATTCACCCAAATGGGCAACCCTGTACCTAACACTATAGTTAATTCCATACCACTAAACATAACCGGTATTTATCATTATCTAACAAGTGGACAATAATGCAAATGTATCTGCTTCAGAATAACAGTAACTCAAAACATACTTTACAATGCATTTGTGTATTATGTTAAATGCGACTGAGGTTTCAATACAGACAGAAAGAGATAAAACTGGAGATCGTCATACAAATGGAAAGATAGCGCTGACAAAACGCAGACCACTCTAGCAGTGCTTTCAGGCCTGTTGAGAAAGTAGCTGTGAGTTCAGAGTCCTTGACATGTTCGGCCTGTCAGCTGAAATTCACTAACGCACAGACGGACTGACAGCTCTTTGAGTCCTGGCACTGCCTGACACATTCCTCACAGCCAAACACTGATAAGACTGAGACAAAACATCAAACCTACTTGTAACCAGTGTTGGAGATGCTATATCAAACTTGTCAAGCAAATGAACTGCTCCTGGAAACACTACAGGCTACATTTAAAGCAACTTAAACTCTCCTTTTAAAAAAACAAACAAATAAAAATAACAAACATCTGATTATAATCTGAATTTAACACATTTTGATTAATTTAAGCTTGTGTCACAATGTTTGAATTTCATTACTTTGTAAAACTTCATATTAGGTATTCGATAACAGGTTTCAAAGATTATCACAGTTTGGTTTTAAAACTGCAAACATTTTTTGCTATCCCATTCCTACTGTATATGTAGAACAAAATTGTATGTGTTTTTATGACTATTTTGTTTATTTTATTAGGGCAACAGTATCTCCAGCAGAAAAAGACCCTCCATCTCAAAAGCTACTGGTCAGCCCGTGATTCAGCAAACATATAAAAAACCAACATTCAGATTGCTATTAACCTGAACAGTGCAGTGGCTTACTTTATATCCAAAGAGAAGCAGGATATCCAAAGATACCTTTACAAGTAGGTTCAACTAATGAAGACAGCAGTAGTCTATTATTTATTTTCATTTAGCCCTGACATGTTTATTCAGGTCCCTTCCAATGGAGAAAAAAAAAGCAGTTATTTTTTTTTACCCAGACATTTAAATAGGACATTTAGAACAGTAATTACAATATTGTGATATTGTGTTACTTTAATCCAAAAATATCATACTGTCAGAATCTTACACTGGCCCATGCCTACTTCTTATAAGCTAAAAACTCTCCTACACTAATTAAAATTGAATTAATTTAATCAATAAAATGGTAAGTATTAATAATAAGAAAACTTAATATTTCTTAATAAGAAAACTGTGAAATGTTATTACACTTTAAACTAACTGTTTTCTATGTAAAAACATTTTAAAACGTAAATTATTCAGTTAATGATTGGTCATAAAATGTTTTGCTTACTATTTGCTTTATAAAACCATGGTATATTTTAAAGAATTCTTTGTTAAATATAATTAAAGCACAGTGTTTCTGTAAAATTAAAAGCTTTTTTTGCAACTTTGGCAAAGAAAGAAAGAAACTTTACTAACCACAAGCTCTTAAACTCTATGACTTAATACTTTTATTATTTTAAAGTTCCCATAAAGTGCTTTGAAATGTGCACTTTTATTCAATGTTTGATGTAATCTTAACTGAAACACGAAGAGAGGGTGGGATATACTGTACCCCTCCCCTTTTTTAAAAACAGCCAATAGAGTTTTGTTTTTATCAGAGCTCTGGCAGTGAGAGTGGTTGAGCTCAAGCATAATCAAATGAAAAACAAATGACAAGCGTCTTGAAGGGGGCAGGGCTTGTCAGATACTAGAGAGCATCTGATTGGTTAGGATTTGATAAGAAACTGTAGTGTGGGTTGATCCATTTAGGGCGGAAGTGACAAACTACGAGCTTTACATGTTTATGTCTGTTTTATATTTTCTAAACATGAATATTGCCATTGTTTTGGAGCACACTAGCTTATAAATATCCTAAAGACTAAAAATACTAATTAATACTAACATTTAAAAAACTTAATATTATTTTTTATGGGACTTTTAATAGCCTTTAACACTTTTTATGTTCCATGGAACACAAACACAACTACAAAAAACTAGAATGTACATTGATTTAAAACATAAAGTCTGTAGTGATTAAGACTACAATCAAGATTTTAGTGATGATCAGAGACATTCACTATATTTTACAAATAAAGAAACCATTTTTTACCATCCAACTAATTCAATAAAATGACTGTAAAATGAGGCTAATACCAGCAATATACTGTATTGTCACTATTTCTTGACAAAAAAAGGATATTACAAGAAAAACTAAAAGCTTTATTTTGAAAACAGCTGAACTATTACCACACTGCCAAAAACATTTATCCTAGATCAGTAACTCCATGTCATGTAATAAACAATTGATTCTATTCAGCGTGTTTTCCAACCCAGGTTGTGGTTTGTGATTCATATCCTTGAGGTATAATTCACTTTTGCCCACGAGACAGTGATATACCGGAATACTGATTCATCTAGCGGTGAACTTCCCAACCTGGGTTAAGCTCTGTTTGGGGTTCAGAGTGCTGAATATTTATAGCAGACATGATGAATTGCCGTCTCTGTTCTTGCCCTGACCTGACTAATTCCAGCAGATTAAACGCTGCCAATGAAAAAAAAGCATTACTTTCACATCCACTAGCTCATAATGAGGCCCGAGAATGCAAACCACAGACTCTGACCCTTTAAACGGCCCCATGGCGCCACCAAGTGTCAGCTTGGAGGCAAAGAGATAGAAGTGGACGAGAGCGCTAATCCATTCCAGATCATGAGCAGTTTCAGAGAATGACACACAAACACTTATATGTATCCAGAAACTGAGACTAACCTTTCGGCAGCGAGGGTTCGGGCAACTGAATAAAGAAACGCCTTTATCCAAAAGTGCTGGGAAGTTACAAAACGGACACCTTGAAAACACAAAGTGAGGAAAATAATCAGAATCAAAAAAACTAATAAATACACAGCAAACTGTGAGGTGTTGAATTTCTGGTGTAAGCCCCTACAGTGTTATAGTGTTAAAGTGTGCATTTACTGTTTTTAACACTGATTTAGGTTAAATTGTGACTTCAACAGTGTGCATTTCTGGTTGCCTTTCCATACTCCTCATCGGTGTTAATTGCACATACAGGGAGTTATTACGGTCAACACAGTGGTATAAAGTAATATACTCTGCTTACGTTTACATATTCAACCCTTTTTAAAGTGTAACTGGTAGGACTCGTATATATACACAAGAAGATAGTTAAGTGTAATTTTACACCTCCGGAGTTATATGTACACTAGACAAGTTGCCCTGCAGGTGTTAATTTTTTTAATGTGGTGTGCATTTTTACACAAGTGTAAAATAGTTTTCACAGCAGAGGTGTATATATTCAACACTTTTCAAAGTGTAACCTGAACACTTGGCTGGTGGGACTCATATAGGCCCCGTTTACACTAGTGCGTTTTCGTTTTAAAACGCATATGTTTTGCTACGGTTACGCCATCCGTCCACACTACGCCGGAGCTTTCGAGGTGCGAAAACGGAGCGTTTTGAAAACGCTGGAGAGGGCGTTTTAATTCTAAAACGCTGCTGCAGCGTCTCAGTGTGGATGGAGGGAAACAGATATCTTTGAAAACGGAGGCGTGGCTGCTGAGATCCGATACGTGATTGGGGATTTGGGTCATTGCGTATCCTTTCCTTATTCGTCAAGCGCACATGGCTATAACGTCACCGGCAGACCAGCCTTCACTTTAAACGCTGTATTTTCGATAGTCATAGATGTTTTATATTCGTTTGTTACTTTAAGTAACAACTCGACCTCGTCATCTGTCCTCAAAAAGACCTCTCTTGCTTTCTTTACCATCGCGTTCATCGTTCAACCAGCGTTTGTTGACTAACAGTAACCAAACGCCGAGCGAGACACATGCTTCCTGTTTATACTTGAACGTGCATGCCCAGAGTGCGCGAATGGTGCGCGAATGGTCACGTGATATACGTTTCTGGTGGAGGGAGATGTGATCCGCTAATGTGGACGCAGATCGTTTATGCTAAAACGCCGTTTTTAAACTAAAACGCACTAGTGTAAACGGGGCCATAGACACCAGAAAAGTGTTAAATTCAACACCTGTGGTGTAAAATGTACACTGGCAAATTTGCTGTGTAATCACTTGAAAACTAGAGGACTTTCTTTTTCTCTAAGAAAACTAGAGGACTTTCTTTTTCTCATTTAAAACAAATGTATAACACTTGTATAGGGACCAGTTCTCACTGTTAACTAGTGGCAAATTACCTGCTTATAATTAAGATATTGGCTTTATTACAACTTTAAAAATACATATTCTGCATAATGTTATTCTACATGCCTTATCCTACCCAACACCTTAACTCAACTATTTAATAACTATTAATAAGCATGGTAATATATACTATTATGAGTGTTTATTTTAGTGCTGGGCAAAAAATAATAGTAATTAAAATGCATCCAAAATAAATGCATTAAATATTTGTATGTGTGTATTGTGAATATTAATTATGTTTATATAAATACACAGCTGCATGCATATATTTAAAAAAATGTTAATTTCTACTTACACATAAAATATATATGTATATGACACAAATTATACATAATATTAATATTTACACTAAATTATTATTTTTTTATGTATGTTATTTTATTATAAAAACCTAATAAATATACATACAAAACAAACATACATCTTACGTCAACACAAACTTTCATTTTGGATGTGATTAATCTTTTCCAGTACAAATGATTTTGTTCCACCTTATGTCGACGCATGACCGTAAAGCTCAACTTGACTTGACTTGAGCAAATTAGGATTTTTAGCCAAAATTCATAGTTAGCAGCGAGGATTGTACCTTAAAATAAAATGTGACCAAACTATGGGATATATCCAGAGGTATGGGCCACTTATGGAATAAAATTTTCAGTCCCACTTTATATTAAGTGGCCTTAACTAATATGTACTTACACAGAAATTAATAACTCGTTACAATGTACATATTGTGTAAATGCATGTTTTTACATTGTACTTATGTATGATGAAATACCTGTATGTAATTACACCTGTAACTAATATCTGTAATTACATTTGTAAAATAAACTGTTGACCATCTCTTACACATTAACCCACCCTTAACCTACCGATACCACCAAACTTGTCCTGAACCCTACCCCTATCCCAACTCAAGACCACAAGTGTTCCCAAGTACATTATGAACACAGTAAGTACATTGTATTCATGTTTTTGATGCAAGTACATAGTAGTTAAGGACACTTAATTTAAATTCTTAACCTTCCATAAAAGAGCAGCCTAAACATTCTACAAAGCATCTCAATTTGTGCAACACTCATAAACAATGTTATACAGTATTTAATCAATATGGGTTAGGCCTGGAACGCACTAGACAACTGTCTAATTGTATTTTAAAACCGTGGGAGACCAAAGACATAGGATTGTTTCCACGGATAATTAGTAATAATTACTCCACATAATTGAGCGTTTGTGCAAATCAGGCCCAAAACCAGGCGTAACATTGAAAAGTTTTGATCTCACCTGACCAGTTCATCAGCACAGGTGGCTGCTACGGCCTCCTCTGCCTGCCGCTCGTAATATTTGCAAAGAATGTTTTCAGGTAAAACTTTCTCCAGCTCACTGTTAGGGAAGGAACAGGGGCAGTTCCCATCCATACAACTTAACTCCGACTGCAAGCAAACACAAGAAACCACTTTGAGTTAAGCTGCAGGATGTAATGGACTGTTAGAGTGCCAACGGTTATGTGCTTCAGTTTTTCCTAAACCAAAGTACACTGCACTGACAGGCGCAGACTACACAATATTTATGTGTGATGTGATGGTGACTTTGGAAGATTATGTGATTTTCTTGCTTTGTTGTGAACGAGAAACATGTTGTTTCTCGACCAATCATTGCTTACATTTTAAAACCATGTCCATGATGTCATAGAGGAAACAGAACTACAGTTCCACTTCTAGAAACAGTAATATAAACAAATAATTTCCACTGAAGCAGTGACTTTTTCCACTGGCTCTATTCTCGCATGATTCCATCTAGAATCACTGATTTATGCCATGGAAATGCTTTATATATGTCAATGTGACTAAACTAGTCATAGAGAACCAGAAATTGTCAACATGTGAGACCATCGGGGCATTAAGTGACGCCCCAGATATAGCACTGTTTGTTGTCCACATTACACTTTATGAGATAAAATGTTGTTTCTGCATGACATCTACACTCTACATCAAATTCAGAGTTTGTGCAATCCTAATTTGGCATATGAATAAAATTCAATGCCTTTGTTGAGAAACTACACACACATTTACAATCTTGGGGTCAGTAAAAAGGGTAAAAAATAAATTCAGCAAGTTGATTAAGAGGCATTTATATTATGTAACCCACAAAAACTGTCTTGAGGGTCAATTTTGGGTAATTGATGTTTAAAAGTGATGAAAGCTAAAAAATGAGAATTGAAATCTGGGTTAAAAAATCTAAATATCAAGAAAAATTGCTTTTACAATTGTTTAAATAAGTTTGTAGTTATGCATATTACTAATAAGAAATTACATTTTGATAAATTTATGGTAGGAAATTAATTTTTTTTTACATTTCCAGATGACTTTTGGCATGCAAGAAAAATCTATTATTTTGACTCATACAATGTGTTGTTGGCTATTTCTACCAATATATCCGCACAACATAAGGCTGGTTTTGTGCTCCAGTGTACGTTGCATAAGATTTGTTTCATTTTTTTTTTCTATTCACAAAAATTCTTTAAAAACTGTATCATAGATTTCAGTTTCTTAAGCAGTAAATCAGCATCTGAGACTGGTTTTCTGAAGGATTGTGTAACACTGAAGACTAAAGTAATATCTTCTAAACTGTTTTAAAAAATATATAAATAATTATTTCAAACATGTGTGTTACTTTTTTACTGCACCTTTGATTAAATAAATGTAACCCTGGTTATCTTTTTCCTATCCCAAACCTTTGAAGAGCATATGCACATAAATGCTTTTCAAACACTTCACAACACATTAAAGTTCATTTAAACTGCTACTACAGTTTGTGATTTGATTTTGTAGTACATTTGGACTATAACCTATTGCAAATTCTTTGTAGAACTTGCTTTTGACTTTAAATCTGAAAGCACATTGTACATTCATTTTGGTAATTTGAAATAAACATGTCACAAATAAATAAATAAATAAAGTTTGTTTACACAGTGCATTACTATTGATGAAAAAGACAGGATAGTGACAGGATAAAAAGGAAAAGCACTCATAGGGCACAGAGAAAAGTGAAAGCAATATGTTATGATAATGATTGTGACCGCACATTTCCAGTAACACACTTATAAAGAAACTGAAAGTCTCTTCTCCACCCTGCAGTCATAAGACGTACCCTTCCTGAGCCAAACACTGCCTCTTGGGCGTATTTCACCAAACACTCCTTGCAGAAAAGATGGCCATCTGTACACTGGGTCATCTCCTCAAAGGCAAACTCCCCACAGCAGCAGCCACACTCAATCAACTGGCCGTCCTGAGAGAAGAGGTTCAAAGTGTCACAATCGATCAAATCACAAAATTTAGCACATGTGACAGAATGTTGTCCTTCTAGAGCTGGGTGATATGATAATGTCTCATATCACGATAAAAGTCATATCATATGTTCATGATATATATCACAATATAGTACAATCTCTGTAAATTTAATGAAGTAATAATGCATGTGTGTGTAATGCGTGTACATAGATAGATATATATTCTTGTATCTGCAAATAACAGCACTCGTCCAGCCTCTTCACCCTTCACCCTTGTGTATTACTCTGCCCACATACAGCGACAAGCAAAGGGCATGCTACAGTTCGACAAATATTGCTGCTGTTGGACAACATGATGTACTTTGAGGCTTTTTTAGTCGAGAATGTAGTTGTTTACATTGTAACTACGCAGTTTATTTATAAGGATAGTGCCTATTTTAAATATTTATCATTTCTGAGAGACAGCACGTCGGTGGCCATTAGCTTGTCATTGAGCAGCAGAACAAAGACAGTTGTCGTTGTCCATCCACAAGATGGCGACAGAGTCCGCATAGTAAGCCCTTAGATGAGAATACGATGTAATTTCTAACTACAGCTGATCAAATTATTATTAAACTGGTAAGTGATATTCTAAGTCGATCTCTCACTTTTGTATGTTGTAGTGCTGTATTTATACCATATAATTGTAGTGTGTTGAGTGTGAGATGGGACTCGCATATCAGGAATGTATGTATTTTGTGTTGGCCACTCTTTGTATAACCCGGAGTTACTTTTTGGTTGGCCATCTGTTTGTTTCTAATGAGTCTCCTGTTTCGTTACTGCAGACTAGTTCAGTAAAAAGAAAGAACGAAGAAATGCCTGCATGTGTTTAGCGTTTTCCCTTATCGCAAAAACAACAGTAATCTGGCAGTGTTTGCTTTGCTTTGGATTTTTCAGGGTTAATTATTGTGATATCCAGATTGCAACAGAGAAATACTGGGAAATCTCTGTAGACTAGCCGTTCAGCCTAATAATCTTAAAAGATCAATGAAATCACCTGTTTTAGAATCACTTTAGACATTACGCTAGAGAATCATTCAAATACTAGCTCTAAAACGTTCGTGAAGTAGCAACAGTTTCTGCTGTTCTGACGTCAGCTGCAGATGTCAATGACCAGCGGAAGAAAGTAGTTCCTAGTACAAAAGGTTTTTTGACTCTCCGTGTTTGATTTTATTTTTTATATACACGATTATGGCATCGAACTGTTGTATAAATGCAATAGTCACCCTCGTAGCAGTGCGATATGGCTGTATCTCATCACTGGTGGGACACTAAGGCACTTGTCCTCCAACCAGTGCCAATATACAGCCATATCGCACAGCTGCTCGTATGATATTGCTCATATATATCTATGAGTGTTTTATATTTTATTAATATTTATTTTTATTTCTATATTCTTATTTAACATTTGCCCTGAAGTACTAAATAAAGAGTAAAATGTGATTACGGAGTATATACTTTAAAATGTAAAAAATAAATATTATTAAAATATAAAAACTTGTTCAAAAACGAATGATTACAGGTCCTACAACAACAACAAAAAAAACATTGCTAAATAAAATGTAAAAATGTAAACATTGTACTTTCAATACAGCAACTTTCTTACAAGGCTGTTTTTTATGTTTCTGTCTGCATCCTTATAAGTGCGTGTAATATTGCGCTCATATAAATTTTTTAAAAGTATTACCTTAAACAATGTATTTTGAAATGCAACAAAATAAATGATAATCGCATAATATGAAATAAGACTTTTATATTGTCCCTGGAAAAAGTTTTGTGTGGTATGATTGAATGAATAATGCAAAACACAACACAACTCTCAAACTTAAAACAGATGAGCTGCAGTTTGTTTCTTATGGTCTGGCATTAACAAAGCAGTTTTTTCCCACCCACCTTTTGATACTGCTCCTCGTTCACTTGCAAAGCCAAAAGAAAATCTTCATGCTAAAAGCAGCAGAAGGGAAAATATTATTATAATCACTAAACAAATGAACATCCTGTCAAGCTCAGTTGATCACAACATGATGTTTCTCAGGGCAACTTCAGGAGGAAGCATGGCAAGTAAATTGAAGAAGTGAGCCGTGTGAGATACCTCAGCCATTTCCTTGGCTTTCTGCTCGTAAAACTGCAGCTCTTTCACGAGAGACGCCTCCAGTGTAGTCTCATTACCTCGGCTCCACCTGCGATTCTTCTCCAAAAAGTACATCTTTCTCTCCAGTTTAAAAGAACCTGGGATTAATGAGCAGCGATGAGCATTTCACATTCTGCCTGGTTTGACGGTGCATTTGAGAGGCAAACAAAAGGACAAAAGCACATAGTCACCCTGCTCAAATTTGAAGTCTATGTAGGCGCGCTCATTTGGCTCTCTCCTTCTCTTCTTTTTCCCTGAGGGGTCGGTGGAGTTCTCTCGCCACTTCTTAAGGGCTTCGAATAAGGCCTTCAAGAAATATCAGATATATTAAATGTCGTACAAAATAACAATACAATACAGGCTTTTCCATGGCTGATGCCTATTCTATTGTAGAGACAATAGTGTTGAACTTAAACGACTGGTTCAGCCAAAAATGATAATTTTATTATTAATTACCCACACTCATGTCGTTCCATTTTTTTGAGACCTTTAAAATATAAAAATATTTTAGATGAAATCTGAGAGCTCTCTTACTCTTCATAGACAGCTATGGTTATGAAACGTTCAAAGTTCAGACAAGAAACCAAACACAAGTCAAAACTTTCCATGTGTCTTTAGGGGTTCAACTAATCATAGGAAGCTCTAAGAATAGTTTTACGTGCCAAAAAACTAAAAACAGGGGTGTTCATCAATGTCTCCTTCATCAGATAAGGGTGCATGTTTACAAGAGGCAATACAACACTTGCATTACATTGCCTGACTCTAATGGCAATCTGTTGTATTGTTCATATTAAGCTCGCTCCATGATGTCACAGAAGCTTTTTTTTTTAGACACAACAGTATTCTTAGAGCTTCATATGATCACAGCCCCTAAAGTCACATGGAATGTTTTGACAATTGTGTTGGTTGTGTTTGGTTTGTTTTCTAGATTTTAAACATCCTGGGAGCATTGCTGTCAATGAAGGATGAGAGAGCTCTCGGATCTAATCTAAAAATATCTCAATTTGTGTTCTGAAGACAAGCAAAGCTCTCATGGGATTGTAACAACATGAGGGTGAGTAATTAATGACAGAATTCTCATTTTTGGGTGAACTTACGCTTTAATGATATTTAATGAAAACAAGTGAGATTGACACCAGGTATTCAGATGAATCTTTATATTTATTATATTTTATATTTCTGATCCAATAACAAAGATGAGGATGCTAAATACAGATGTAAACAGGGTTTAAACGGTTTGGAGATTTTCCACTTCCATAGGTAGACGAAAACATATTTAACTCAATTGATTTAGACTTTTTTATATTTGTTTTCACATTTAAATGTTAATTTTCACCGATGGAAATTGTAATGCATCTTGGCTGACCACTGACTGAATCACTAAAGACACTTTATTACTAGCCCTTCCAGCCTTAAGCTGCAATCACATTTAAAGCTGTTATGTTAAATTTCACAAGTGAAATAAAGTAGACTCGATGCTTTGTGATGAATAATAGAGGAATAATTATAATCAATCACGTAACAAAAACTTATCTACCAAATGAAACAACCAATTATACATTTCAACTACTTTTTAAACACTTTCTTAAATCATTTTGTAACACTGAAGTGTAGTGCTATACAAAACTGGCAGCGTGAAACCTGTCAGAATAAACCCTGTCTATCATTTTGTTGCTGAAACAAGGAGCTTGTACCCCGAATTTGTGTCAAACTCAAAGAAAATTTATTAGACACTTGATTTCTTTTAGGTGAACATTTCAATAAACATTCCTATGATAAACATTCCTATGAAGTTTAGCTTGTGACTGTACTCTACTCTTAACTAAAGGCTTTTAGTTTACAACCTTCTTTAATCCTGAACTGAAAGTAGCAACAAATGCAGCATGAAATTTACGACAATCATTCATCATAAACGTTCAACATAGCCTACATACAATTGATCACCCAAACCTTAAAATGGACAATTAATTGTCATAATCGTCTATTATTTCCTAAACAACAGATTGTCAGCTGAATCTCATAATCATGACAGCAAGAGAATTTAAAGCCATATTGAGATACCACATTTTCATAAAACACACTCAACAATATTTGATAACTGAAAATATTGCTCACCTTTCGGGTGATTGCATAGTGTCCTTTGAGGCAATTCAGTGCCCATTTGATATCCTGACAGCTCAACATTCTGAAGTCACCCATCAGCATGTCTGCAGCCTGAACGACAACCTCTGGGCCAACAGTCTTAAGTTTGAAATAATCAAAATAATTTTCACTTTCCTGCATGACAGAGAAAAAGAAAGCACAGCATACCATATCAGTCGCATTTCTTTTCGATTTTGAGAATTCACAGTATCAAAACTCTAACAAAATAAGTGCAAACCTGTGTCTCAGAATCATTCGTCTCGAGGAGAACACTACTTTGAGTCAAAACTGAGTTTGCTTTCTTCGGATAGTCAGGATTTTCCAACAATATATTGCATATTCTGTGAATTAAAAAAGCATGTGTCATAAAGATTACGTGTCATCTAAGTATTTCTAAACCAAAAATGAGCAGAAAATGGTTTGTGCTTACACATTTAAATCTTTCAGGTCGCCTCTCTCTATCAATTCTGCTACATATGCATCCTGCACATCGGGGAAGAGGTCCGTCTGAAAAATCATATTAAAACAAACCTTTAGTGTACAATAAAAACTGATTGATCATTAGGTGGCGATCGCAAAACTCACCACCCCCTTCACCAGGAGATCGAGGAACGTCCTGTGAGGGTCTTGCGGTATTAGGGGTTCTCTGGGCACTGACGGTCCAGGCCTCTCGTTGTCAGCCGGTACAGGTAATTGTGCAGGGATAACAGGAGCCAACGGCTGCTCGTCTCGTCTGACCTCTACTAACACAGTCTCCTGTGGCGTCCGAGGTCTTTTTATGGTCCTTTCAGTTCTCGGCCAAACGACGACTTCGATTTTGTGGCCCGAGTCTGACTGACCTGATTCAATAGTGGAAGGAGGTGAAAATGCAGAATTGGCCTGATTCACTGAGTGTGCGCTAGATGAAGGGTCCGTTTGAAGAGGCAGTGAGTCCTTATCACGCAGCGGAGGTCTGCGCAAGGCATGTTCTCTAGACGTCGAAGGTACAGCATTCTGGTCCGTGGTTAAGACACCTATGGCTTGGTTTCCTAATGTAGGATGTGCGGCGACTACAGAAGGAGGATGAACGTGTGCGCTGGTAGGATGTCTGCTGGATCCAGATGCCAGGCTGGGGAAAGTGCTCGCACACCACTTGGCAGCAGGTCGGATTAGCTCACGATGAGGTGAGGGCTGGGGCTGCCAGATGGAAAGAGAGGGCTTGATTAATATTTGAACAAGCGCTGCTCATCGCCTTTTAGTGCAGTGCTTACATATCAATTTTGTAGACTGCTAGTACTTTTTAAGTTAGTGATATACTTGCAAAATTTTTCTGTTCTTTACTCAGGTGTTAACACTGAAACTGCCAGAATTCTTTAACTACTAGAATGGCAATAGTTGTCATTTTGACTGTTATCGTATAAGACGTCATATTGTCACACCATAAAGTTTCTATTGAAATGTTAAAATTAAAGGTCACATGAAGTGCTTTGAAATGTGCGTTTTTATTCAATGTTTGACGTAATCTCAACCGAAACACGAAGACAGGATGGGACACAGTGTAGTTCCTCCCCCTTTTAAAAAAAACAGCCAATAGCATTTTGTTTTTATCACAGTTCTGTCAGCGAGAGTGGTTAAGCTCAAGTGCATCGAATTAAAGAAAATGAGAAGGGGGCATCTGAAGGGGGGCGGGGCTTGTCAGATACTAGAGAGCATTTGATTGGTTATGATTTAATGAGAAACTGTAGTTTGAAGTGACGTGCATAAAACTGCTGCTCCATACATGCGAAAGTGAAAAACTACAAGCTTTACATGTTGAAATCAGTTTTAGATTTTCTAAACACGAATTGTCACTGTTTTGTTTTGTGTTGCGTATTCTAATGTTATTAAAATATCAATGTTTTCAAAAGAAGGAAATATACACATACATAGTAAAAGTCAGGGAATTATAGATACGTGTGTTTAATTTCAACAAAGTTATTAAATGGCAAAAACTGAACCACAAATGAATAAAAACAAATGGCTGCCTCTGTAGTTCTCGTGTTTAAAAAAAAACTATTAAATCAGCATCCACAATGCTAACACGCAGTGCTATCTGAACTCCCATAACAAAAAAAAACAAACATTGTTTTTGGTCTAATTTTGTTTGCAGCGACATCACACTAGTAGGATGTCAAATAGAATATGCACTGGGGTCTTTACTCCGTTTTGTTGTTCATTCTCTTGAAACAAAAAAACACAAATAGTTCAGTGGTCCAAAATGTGTCTGGACAAAATAACGACAGCTTTTGTATATCACAGTGTAACGGCACACAAAATAACTATGCTAAACTTTAAAGTTAAAATATATTTCATGGTGATCACAAATTAGCCAATTATTAATAAATTGTTAATAAGTAAATTGTTAAATCTTTAGTAGAATCTTAAGGAAATGTGTAATGTGTAGTCCTCAGAGACATGTGGAAATATTCAACATCACATATTCAAAAATGTTATATAAAAGCACATTTTAACTTTTCCTCCCCATGTTTGTATGTAAAATGCAAACCTTGTTACCCAGACAACTGATGGCATGCTCATTTAACACATTGTAATACATTTTGTTAAGTACATTTCCTTAGGCAAGTTCCTCACAGCAGAACAACATTTCACACCAGGTTGTATTCTGTGGTCAAATACCTTTACATAATAGCAGATTTACAAGTTTCCTGTCTCTTGTGGGGCTTCGTGGTCTTTCTTCTCACATCATCATATAAGTTTATTAATACTTATGCATTAAGCACATGCTTGCCCAATGTGATTTAAAAATAATAAAAAAACTGTTTGTCATTTGGTTACTGCCTTACTAATTGAATAAGTAGCCATGTAATAGACAGGAGAACGCTGTTATATAGTCTGTAAAGCAAAATAAATTTTAATTAATAAAAATAAATCACTCTAGTTACCTCCAAGATGCTGACTTCTTCCTCCTCTTCATCATCCTTGACCACAACAGGGCCATTTGGTACAAATCTAACAGGTTCATCATCAGAATCCGATGATGAGGATATGGTTATGTAGGACGTCCTAGTCCTAACCCTTTTAGCTGCCAAATAAACCAACATCAACCAATACAAATCAGTCAGGATTTCCAGATAATTACTATAAGATGAAAAGTAAAATAACAGCCATGGTGGTGTTAATACCTTGACTGCGATGGGTGTTGAAACTAGCCAGGTGGATGACATCATCATCACTGGACCCGTCAGCCATGATAAGACACACAGACTCCCTGAGTCGTCCACCGTCTCCCTCTCACACAAACACCCATGCACACACAGGAATCTGAAATGAGAAGCACAAGCCAACATCAAAGACTTCACATTAAAGGGGTCATGAACCGACAAATCAAAATTCCATTGATCTTTTGACATACAAGAAGCCATTGAACTATAAAAAAACATCCTGTAAGTTGCAGAACTCAAAACTTCATCATGAGTTATAAAACAGCCTTGAATAAAGTCAATCTGCCAAAACGACAGGTTGTGGAATGTGCCGTTTTATTATGTAATAGTTTGGCTAAACTCCGCCTCCACGAAAGATGATCAACAACTGCTTTTACATTACTGCCTGTTTAGCTCCGCCCACTTATTCTTGCAGCAGCAGGTAAATAATTGGAAGCCTTTTGCATAAAGCCGTTTTGGAATTTTACCCAGGTAAATGCAGGTTAAATTTGAGCAAACTCAGAGTTTTCAAAGAGGTGTGTTGGTTTTGATTGGGTTTCGTCGCCATAGTAACTTACACTACATGCCTGCCCTGCTCCAGAGCAGTTTTTATTCTGGGTTATGCTGAGTTCAGACTGCATGATTTTAGCCCCGATTTTGACTCGCCGACAGGTTTTGAGAAATTGCAGACAAATGCCTGAAATCACAGGCAAATCAGTGCTCCTGCACGCGAGTGACAATCACACAATATGAACCATCTAAGACGTGATCTGAGAGAATCGCCGATGAGTTGCTGATGCCCGGGAGATATTTTGCGGGCTAAATATCTGGAGCTGTCGGCGATTCAAACCATGTCGTGTGAAATGTGTTTTGACAGAAAATAACATCGGCCATCACCAACAGCCAATGAGAGAGCAGCAATCACTAGTGTGGGTACCTACCTGCAGGCTAGCGGGAGGTTGGGAGAGAAGTTAAAAGCGCTCATTTTCAGTTTATTCGGACCCAAGAAATAAAGGGAAAATTTGTGTAAATTTGGCATGAGCTCCCATGTCTGTTTGATATGTCATGTGAGCAATATCACAACCTAACCCGGTAAAAAAATTTAAAGTTGAGGAGAAATTGCTAATTCCCTTCAAAGCCAGGTGAGCAAATATGTACATTTACCCCATTAAAGGCTTCTTTCTCGTTATGTAGTTAATAAAAAAAGATATACTTTGTGTTTTTGGGTGCGAGTTGTAGTTTGGACAAAGTTGTCTGCGATTCTATTTTGAAGTCATCCAGTGTGAAACTCCGTTGCCGATCTATCTTGCAGTGTAAACAAAGCAGCGACAAAACGCTAGCCCAGATAGTCATGCAGTGTGAAAACATCTGTGACACGACTACTTTGAAAATCATGCAGTCTGAACTCGGCATTAGGGATCGCAAGCCCAAAACTGGACAAACCAGCAGAGAGAAAATTGACATTTGCTCTATTGTGTTCATCTATGCTTGTATTAATATTCATCATCATTCATTCATTTTCTTTTCGGCTTAGTCCCTTTATTAATCCGGGGTCGCCACAGCGGAATGAACCGCCAACTTATCCAGCATTTGTTTTACGCAGCGGATGCCCTTCCAGCCACAACCCATCTCTGGGAAACACATTCATACATTCTCATTCACACACATTCACTACAGACAATTTAGCTTACCCAATTCACCTGCACCGCATATCTTTGGACTGTGGGGGAAACCGGAGCACCCGGAGAAAACCCACGCAACCACAGGGAGAACATGCAAACTCCACACAGAAATGCCAACTGGCCCAGCCGGGGATCGAACCAGCAACCTTCTTGCTGTGAGGCGAACGTGCTAACCACTCGGCCACCGTGGCGCCCTTGTATTAATATTATTATTATTATTTTAACGTAAGCATCGTTCATGCGACTACAGAATCATCCTAATTAATCTAAACTAATCATTTTTCTCCTTATAGAGCTATTCAATCCATCTGGTAAAATTGTATATCAATATGTAAGCAACATATATCACAGAAAAGCCAAATATCACAATATCTGATTTTTCCAATATCATGCAGCCCTAATGCAAATCAGCCATATTTTTTTAAATTTAGCTTTATAAACAGATCAATTGACAGTATTATTACAAGTTTTATATATTAAAGCAAATGTATATGTCAATATAAAAATGTTTACCAAGGCAACAAAATCAACCCACTTTCTTGAACTTGAGTTAGCTCAAACTTAATGTGACCTTAACTGTGTAAAAGCCCAAACCTGCTTTGTGCAACAGGCGTTTGCAACACGCAGACAAATTATAAAGATTATTCCGAACACAACAAGACACTGTTCAGAGCCACATTCCTTCTGATTACAATGTCATTGTCAATGTAATTTTTACTTTAACCTTAATATGCAAAGTGAAAGTGTATCAATTGCTTGTGTTTTAAGGCCTGTTTAATTTAAGCAAGTTTAAAGCATTTAGGCACAAGGAAAATTATTTTTGTAGCTTTAACAAAGATTAATTGTATTTAAGTATTCACACAATGAAGATTATACAGCTTTTTTGTACATTTGATCATTTTATTTAAGTATAATTTGTATATATGTGCTATATTTGCTCTATTAATGAGAGCAATTCCATGAAAATGTCAACCTTGCCATGAAAAAGTTCTCACTAAAACATGGAAAGAATTTTTTTGTGTGTAAGCAAGTATTTTACAGTTCTTCAGTAATACTCAAAAATGTCTCTGTCAATGTTTTCAAACTATAATATTTGAATTACCAAAGTCACACGAGTGACAATTTCACATAAGTCACATCCATAACGACACTTTTTCCTAAAAAATATGAAGTAAAATAAAATCAATTATTTTTGCTCTGTAGTGAGCCAACTCTTATCCTTTTGATTATTAGCTTTGTTTGTTTTGGGCTGTGCAGTTTAATTCACAGAATGTTGTACTGTACACTGTAAACTCGCAGACTTTTTTGGTCACTTCCATAATGCATGCTTATTTCCCTCATTTAAAGTACAAAACGTGTTACAGATTGATATTTTCTGATCCCTTAACCCTGTGGTTAGTGGTTTTGGAAAATATAAACAGTTGTTTCAATATAATTTTAACATATACTTTCCCTGTGAATTTATGTTTTTAATTTTTTACTGCAAATGTCACATCAACAACGCTTGAATTGCTCATATTTGATATATATTTTATTTGCCCTCCCCTACAAAATCATCCCAATCAATCGAAAATCATTAAGCTATCTTGAAAAAAATCACAATATAAATTGCAAAAAAATTAAACATCGCAATGTACATTTTTCCCAATATCATGCAGCCCTACCATACAGTTTGCAAGAGAATGGAGATAGGGGTGAGTGTTGTTGTTTTTTTTATGAAAAAGGTACTTCTTATGCCCACTTGTACATCATTGACAAAAGACTGTAGATGAACAGAAATGAAACTGAAAATAATGTTCAGGTTCATTTGCTTCATGGGAGCTCAACATACTGTTAGGAGTCATAATCATTCCTTTCGCTTTTTAGTGCTGACAGCCCAAGACCTGCATTTTATGAATGACCAAGACCACTCGCTCACTTTCCTTCAGCTTAGTTTCTGCTTTATCAGAGGTCATCATATGTTTCACCAGCGGTAGAGGATGCCCTTCCTGCTGCAACCCAGCCCTGATAGAGAGTGCAGTAAATCATGCAACCCCCAGTGCTGGGGACACACCCATACACTCTCTGAATCACACATACACCATGGCCAATTTGGTTTATCCGGTTCACCTATACCACATGTCTTTGGACTGTGGGGGACACTGGAGCACTGAGGAAACCCAAATGAACACTGGGAGAACATGCAAACATTGGGGTAAATTTGATTTTATATTAGCACAATCAGAATTTCTCCTTCAGAAAAGTATTCTTTGCAAATTCTAAGTAGGGAAATCTTATTATCAGACAAAGACTATCAAAGTAGGTCAGCGTGATATTGGAAAAATGTAGCACTGCGACATTTTTTTATTTTGCGATATATATTGCGATATGAATATAATTTCACCAGATTACTTAATATCTCTATTTGGAAAGAATTTACAATGTTAGATCAATCAGGATGATTTTGCAGCGGGAATGCATCTCCATCAAATCTAATAAACAATCTATACATTTCCCTGACACATTATCACTGTGGTCAGTGCTATTTGCAGTGTATTTCTGTACATTTCTGCACATGTTGTGAGTATTTACATGCATAACAATCTATAAATACAATAAAGAAAAAGATTCAACAAAAATAAAGTGATTTATCATTTCCTGAGTCTAACAGTATTCAAGCACAGCAATTGAATGATAAAATTAAAAATAAGTCAATAAAATTATTGAGGCGGTTCATTCCGCTGCGGTGACCCCAGATTAATAAAGGGACTAAGCCGAAAAGAAAATGAATGAATGATTGAAAATGATTGATGAATGACAGTGTTAGAGTCACAAGTGGTACAATTTCTTATGCCTGAAAGTTTTTAAAACCGTTATACAATTCCAGGCATCATCTGAATGCTTCCAGATTTAAAAGAGTACACCAACAATGACTGAAGCCACAAAAAATAAGGTACAATAAATGGCATAACATTTTCGGACGATACATTTTTGGTGGCCAAAAGTTCAGTACATCTCTAATATCAACGCACATTTACATTCCCACTGTTGCCCATTTCTGCTGTGTGATTGGCTCTTAGATCAATATAGAGTAAAAAAAAAAGTCCAGAACTTATAATTGTTATTGACAATTTTTTATCGTGATTAGATATAATATCGTTTATCTGCCCATATATCCTGCGATGTGACTATTGCGAATGATTACATTGCGATATTGATGCTGAAACGACGTATTGTTGCGCCCTATATCAATGTACAACATTGTTCACAGTCAATCAGTGCTAATGTTATTTTGAAGTCATACTTGCATGCTATTTCTGACCGAATACTCAAAAGTAGTGTGGTAAACAATATAAAGACTGTGTAACAAGTTAACAATAAACGAATGCGTGAACATAAATCATACTTTAGCTTTATCAATGCAACTTTACCCCAAACATTCAACACCTAAATCATTAAACTTCTTTAAAACTCGAATTAAGAAAAGCAAATCGCCTACACCTTAAATAGCCTAAGGGTTGGTAAATTAACAGAAAAGTTTCATTTTCGGGTGAACTATCCCTTTAATTATGCACTTTAATCGAACATCCCATTTCCCGTAGTTTCCAAACATGACTAACATTTTAAGCATCCTAGAATGAGATACTGAAACCACATCTTCAATTCCGGACCTTTAACTGGCTTGAGTTTATATGACGTTACAGCACAGGAATATGAAAGTTGAAAGTAAAAGAGTTGATGTCTTTGATCAGTAAGTGGGTTTGTTTTTAAAAAACCAACAGTGTCAGTGAACTTCTCTCTACGCAGCCATTTAAATTTACTTTCCTGTGTTGTTTATCTATGGGGTTTCAGATCGGCAGTGCCTAAAAGCAGGCAAGCATGCTTCCTAAGCAGTCAGCACACTATGTTTTGAAACAATCAGTTAATTCCAGTGGATTGTCAGCCGAGAATAGCTCGTTTAGCGCTGAGGATTCGATCAGGCGTTTTTTTTAAACTCTTTTCAAACAGACACCGCTGAAGTAGTCAGTTGTACCAAAGGGCAGAAGAAACAAGCAAATCAACACTCGCTAAACTCCCTAGCCAGGCTCAGCTAGCTGTTTGGCGTTAACCCTCCTCGCCAGCTGACATCACTTAAACAAGACAGATTTACTCTCTCAGCCGGGTATTTCACCTCAGCTGAAGGGCGAGGATAAACAAGCACCTATAAGACTTCAACACACGAAGACTGTTTCAAGAATCTCACGTACCTCTCAGTCACAATATCCAGCACATCGACAGCGTTTGATCGCCGGATATCGACACAAACGGCCAAAACAAGCCAGTGTGACGTCAGACGCAAATGCGTCCTACAAGAAGGAGGCGCTGTAGAGGATTGGGGGTTGTAGTTCTTCTCCGTCATCCGTTGTTCATCTGTGTGTGTCCTCTAGATGTCTCTGTTTTCCGCCATCACTGTGTTTAGAAATGACACAGGCATGCTGGACTAATGTTTAAACATCTCAGTTGATGATGAAAGTGCACATTGTTTCAAAATACCATTTTTTTTTACAATGACTTAGATACAATGTACATATAGGCTAGATTTAAGATTATTAGTTCATGAACGCAATTTAACATGTATCATTTAAAGCTACAGTTCATTCATTTATTCATTTTCCTTCAGCTTTGTCCCTATATTTATCAGAAGTCGCCACTGCAGAATGAACCGCCAAATTATCCTGCATATGATACACAGTGAATGCCCTTATAGCTGCAACCCAGTACTGGGAAACATCTGTACACACTTATGCACACACATGCACTATGCACAATTTAGTTGTCACTACAATTTTGATTTTGTATTAATTTTGTTATATGACTTCTGTTATAAATTCACAATTTCTCTTAAGCTTTACTGAAACTGATGGACAGTAGCCTATTTCCAGCATTGCAGGATCATATGCAATCACTAACGTCAACCAAACACTGTGAAAACACAAATCACAATTCATTCATTCATTCATTTTCGGCTTAGTCCCTTTATTAATCTGGGGTCGCCACAGTGGAATGAACCGCCAACTTATCCAGCATTTGTTTTACGCAGCGGATGCCCTTCCAGCAGCAACATCTCTATTTTTAGCCTACCCAATTCACCTGTACCGCATGTCTTTGGACTGTGGGGGAAACCGGAGCACCCGGAGGAAACCCACGCAACCACGGGGAGAACATGCAAACTCCACACAGAAATGCCAACTGACCCAGCCGAGGCTCGAACCAGCGACCTTCTTGCTGTGAGGCGACAGCACTACCTACTGTGCCACCATGTCGCCTACCTAATCACAATTTTCCAGGTTCACCTTTTATTGTCATCAGAAAACACCAGTTTTACTGAATACTGTTGTTGTTGTTTTTGATTAGTAGGTCTGTGTTGTGATTTGATCATATTTCATCAACACTGTACATTTTTATATTTTTATGGTTAGATTAAACTGTATATGTAGTATTCGCTCTAGGAACCACGACACTATTAAACATGTAGTATGTGCTTGTGGTATAAATTATTGATTTGAACCATATCACTGCATGTTATGTTGTTGTTTTAAATTATTTTAATGCACAACACAATGTTTTAAGACAGTAATGGACACTTTGTGTAACAAACTTACACAGCAAAAAAATTTGTGTACATTTAACTCAATTTGAGTTTAACTTAGCGGGCGCCACGGAGGCCTAGTGGTTAGCACGTTCGCCTCACAGCAAGAAGGTCGCTGGTTCGATCCCCAGCTGGGCCAGTTGGCATTTCTGTGTGGAGTTTGCATGTTCTCCCTGTGGTTGCGTGGGTTTCCTCCGGGTGCTCCGGTTTCCCCCACAGTCCAAAGACATGCGGTACAGGTGAATTGGGTGGGCTAAATTGTCCATAGTGTATGTGTGTAAGTGAGATTGTATGGATGTTTCCCAGAGATGGGTTGTGGCTGGAAGGGCATCCGCTGCGTAAAACAAATGCCGGATAAGTTGGCGGTTCATTCCGCTGTGGCGACCCCGGATTAATAAAGGGACTAAGCCGAAAAGAAAATGAATGAATGAATGAGTTTAACTTAACACTCCTTGGGTGTACATATAACTCTCTCCATTTTGGTGTTAAAGTAACACTTTCTAAAGCACTTTCAATTTGTACATTACTCCCAGAGATCATTTTACCTCACAGTCCAAAGAGATGCGCTATAAGCGAATTGGGTAAACATAATTGGCAGTAGTGTATGAGTGTGGGTGTTTCCCAGTACTGGCGACCCCTTATAAATGAAGAACTAAGCTGAAAGAAAAGGAATGAATGAAAAGTTTTTATAATACTTTTTGCAATAAATTCCCATGACCACACATCATAATATGTTGTATATAAGCGGCTAGGTTTAGGTAATTCTCCATTATATACTTTGCTGGATGACTTTATTTAATAGCCTAATTAATAAAGTACCAGGATCCTCTCTACACTATATTTCTAGTTAGAGTTAAGGACCATCTTTTGTAATGTGTTTCAAGGAATAATTAGATTCATACCTTACCACAAGGCATCTTGATGGATTCTGTGAAAGGAGCAAATGTCCACACCAGGAAGAAGATTAATAAAAATACACTTTTATGAACAAAATTAATCCAGTGAAAAGGAAGAATAAAACAAATACAAGAACAAAACAAAATATTGTCCGTTGAGAATAAAGGGCCTAAGACTTACAATATACAGACGTCTGATGAAGTGTGGTGGTGGTCTGTATGCTCCAGCTTTTATACAGTTTTGATGGTCATGAACACAGATGTGCCTTCTAAATTAGACGGAGGATATACTTATCACTGTTTCTACAATTCTGACCATACACTTAATGAAACTCTGTTGACTCAAAAATCTAAAAGAAATCTTTGCAAAGTAAATAATCCTCTAGGATTGCACACTTCTATATCCATGCTTGTGTTAGTAAGTGCAATTAAGCATGGCAAAGCATTTGTTTATCAGTGTTTGGGCAGTTCACCCAGGGTCTCTCTTCCAGGGCCATAGCTCCTAGTTGATGAAGAGCATCCTCCTCTGCAGATAAGCTTCCCAAGCCTCCTCCAGTCTTTGGTTGTAGTAATTGGATTTGGTTGTAGTAAACCCACGCAACCACGGGGAGAACATGCAAACTCCACACAGAAATGCCAACTGACCCAGCCGAGGCTTGAACCAGCGACCTTCTTGCTGTGAGGCGACAGCACTACCTACTGTGCCACCATGTCGCCTACCTAATCACAATTTTCCAGGTTCACCTTTTTATGTCATCAGAAAACACCAGTTTTTCTGAATACTGTTGTTGTTGTTTTTGATTAGTAGGTCTGTGTTGTGATTTGATCATATTTTATCAACACTGTAAATTTTTATATTTTTATGGTTAGATTAAACTGTATATGTAGTATTCGCTCTAGGAACCACGACACTGTTAAACATGTAGTATGTGCTTGTGGTATAAATTATTGATTTGAACCATATCACTGCATGTTATGTTGTTGTTTTAAATTATTTTAATGCACAACGCAACGCAATACAGACGTCTGATGAAGTGTGGTGATGGTCTGTATGCTCCAGCTTTTATACAGTTTTGATGGTCATGAACACAGATGTGCCTTCTAAATTAGACGGAGGATATACTTATCACTGTTTCTACAATTCTGACCATACACTTAATGAAACTCTGTTGACTCAAAAATCTAAAAGAAATCTTTGCAAAGTAAATAATCCTCTAGGATTGCACACTTCTATATCCATGCTTGTGTTAGTAAGTGCAATTAAGCATGGCAAAGCATTTGTTTATCAGTGTTTGGGCAGTTCACCCAGGGTCTCTCTTCCAGGGCCATAGCTCCTAGTTGATGAAGAGCATCCTCCTCTGCAGATAAGCTTCCCAAGCCTCCTCCAGTCTTTGGTTGTATTAATTGGATAGGAGTGTCAACTGAACCATGTCCTCCTTTATTGCAAGCAAAAAACTGACTAGCTTAATTTTTCCTTGACCTCTCCGAACTCTCTGTCGAAGAATTCTCTGTCGCCTCTATGTTTCTTTTCATTTTTAATAGCTGTTTCAGCAAGCAATATTAGAATATGTAAATGTTTTTATAATTAATGTTTTATAATTAATGTTACAATGTTTTTGTAATTAATGTCATTAAACCATCCAGACTCCACAACATGAAAGAAGAACATGAATGTCATATGTCAAAACATGTTTCTCATGGTAAGCTCTCAAACATGCCCATTTTTTCAACATATTGATGCCAGTGTATCTCACTGAAACCAGCGGAGGACAAATCAAAAAGAAAACAAAGAAAATTTAGCAGTGTTCAGAAGTTTATAGATTACATTTTTATTTATCTAATAAGATTTAAATGGAAAATGTAAATACAGATTTAACATCATAAAAAATAACTAGTTTAATACCCATACCATGATATTTAATAAATTAAATAAACCATTTACATTAACACTAAAAAGAGTAATGGAATAAGCATGTGTCCTAAACCCTTGAAATATAGGTATCTTGTCTTTTTAAGCAGCATTGGAGGAGTGAAAACGTGTTATTTGGCGTTGTGACCAATAGTAAACACAAAGAAATAATGATTACGCATACATATCTACGTTTTATTCACAGTTCAGCAAAACAGAACTAGACTTAAAGATTGATCTTACATCCATTCATTCATTCATTTTCTTCCGCTTTTCCGGGGCCGGGTCACGGGGGCAGCAGTCTTAGGAGAGAACCCCAGACTTCCCTCTCCCCAGACACTTCCTCCAGCTCCTCCGGGGGGATCCCGAGGCGTTCCCAGGCCAGCCGTGAGACATAGTCCCTCCAGCGTGTCCTGGGTCTTCCCCCGAGGCCTCTTCCCCGTGGGACATGCCTGGAACACCTCCCAAGGAAAGCGCCCAGGAGGCATCCGAAACAGATGCCCGAGCCACCTCAGCTGACTTCTCTCTATGTGGAGGAGCAGCGGCTCTACTCCGAGCCCCTCCCAGATGACAGAGCTCCTCACCCGATCCCTAAGGGTGCGCCCTGCCACCCGGCGAAGGAAACTAATTTCGGCCGCTTGTATCCGAGATCTTGTTCTTTCGGTCATGACCCAGAGCTCATGACCATAGGTGAGAGTAGGAACGTAGATTGACTGGTAAATCGAAAGCTTTGCCTTTCGGCTCAGCTCCTTCTTTACCACAACGGACCAGTACATTGACCGGATTACTGCTGCCGCTGCACCAATCCGCCTGTCAATCTCACGTTCCATCCTTCCCTCATTCGTGACCAAAACCCCAAGGGACTTGAACTCCTCCACCTGGGGTAAGGACTTACAATATAAGCATTAATATTGATTGCTTAAAATTAACATGTGTGAAACAAGAAGCTTCAAATAAAGGGCACCTATTTTAGCCATTTTACAAGATGTAAGATGAGCCTTTGGTGTCTCTAGAATGTGTCTATAAATTACCCCTCAGATCATTTATTATAGCCTCCAGAATCTGCCCGTTCTGGTGTCTACAGTGTAGCTGTTTTTGTATCCTGTGGCTTTAAATCCAAATGAGCTGCTTCTCCTTGTACACCGTTGTAAGTCAAAGTTTATTTGATGGTGGAGTTTATTCAAGCCTTTCGGGAAGGATGAGAACTTATAAAACTTATGAAAATCACAGAGAGTTGTAACACATATTTTAATCCCAGTTTATTTGCAAAAAAATCAAATAAAAGGTTCTGTGGACATGTGTATACATGTTATTAAAGAAACATGGTGCCCGTCAATCAATTTTTCAATTTGATTTTCATCATAGGTGCCATTTAAGTTCCACACGCTCAAGGGGACAAGGGGACAAACAGGCTGTGTGATAAATCCCATTTAATAAACAAAATAAAGAATTGACAGTTTTGATTAGACATTTTGTATATTAAAATTATTAACGTGTCTAAAAACTAAAAAAAGAAAAGTCTCATCAATCTCTCTGGCAAAGTAAATATTTTTTCTTTGTGTCACAGATCCAAGTCAAACATAGTGACCAACATCCTTTACTTCATTGGGGGAAAATGGAAAATGTGCTGGTGCTGGGACAGACGAACAGTGGGCAATTCTGCTCAGACTCCCTTAGGATGCAATATACTCTGTTGAAAAAGGTGATGACTGAAATAATGAAGACATTTCAAAGTAGAGCCGTGTAACTCAGTGGCCATTACTCGCTCTATATGGAAGAACGAGCTTGAAATTTAAACATGGGAACTTCCCAATGTAAACTGCCACCATACTCTTTGTTTCTCTAACCGAAAAAGAGGAATGCAGCACCTGTGGGCTTCAGCTCTCATGCCATATGCTAAAAGCTGTTGTATCCTCATTAAAAAACATGTTTTTTTTCTTCCAAAATGAATGGTTCCTCAGCAAATGGTTGTATAAACACATCAGCTATTCATAAAAAAATCTCATAAAAGCTGGTTTCATGCAGTCAGTCGTCAATCAAATTCAGACTTTACCAGCATCGTAGCAGGAGTCTCTGTTGAAATGTCAGTCTGTGAAATCATAAACCTGCAATTCTGACTGCCAAGCCACTGAATATGAAAGCCATGGGATCTCCTGTATCAGACTTTCTTCAAAATGAGAAATAGATGTTAGGCCATGTTACTGGCTAAAACACAGAAGAACTGCAATGTCTAAAAGAGCTGTGAATGCTCAGTTTCAAAATACAAATAACAAAAACCCATCCATGTCTTTACTGATTAAAAAAAGAGATTTTCAAGTAAAGTCACACTTGTTAGACTGTTATAGAATTTGATTTAATGCTACGATTTAAACATTGTGTTACTTGTTAGAACATTTTTGGATCTTGCTGAAGTGATAGTGTTTTTTGTGGAATTGCAAAATCTGATTTGGAATCTAAAAAGCCAAAGAATATAGTTCACCTAACAATTAAAATTACCCAATAATATACTCACCTTCAAGCCATCCTCTGTGTTTATGACTTTATTTTCGCTGGACATTTTATCCTGTTTCTTCCATGCCACATGCAGCCAGGGGGATAACACATGTCTTATAAAGGTGATCAATGTGTTTTTGTAACTTTTAAATTCTAAAATCAAATCACAGTCTTCTGATAGTTCCTGAAGTCAGTGATTTGAGTTGAGCTTGTAATTAAAAAAATAGTAGGGCTGGGCGATATGGCAAAAATGCAATCTTGATAATTGTTTTCCATATTGAATGATAACAATATATATTTCGATACAAGTTGTTAATGCTTCCAGATTTAAAAGAGTACCCCAACAATGCCTAAATTCACAGAAATTAGATGCCATTAAATGGGATAACATTTTTGGCCGATAAAGTTTCGGTTGATTGATACATCTTTAATATCAACACACTTTGTGAAGTTTATTTATAAACTAATTTCAAGAGGAGCATGTGCTTATGATTGATCACAACTGGTCCCACATTAGCTAACACATGATCCACCAATCAGACCATTCCTTCCTCACTAAAAATAATTCTTCAGTTATCTTTGCCTTGAAGAATCCCCCCTTCCAGCCCTACCCCAACACCTTTCCTTTATAGCACGGCATGGTGGCCCAGTGCTTAGCACTGTTGTCTCATAGCAAGAACATCACCACACTGTAATCCCGAACAAGTTGGCTAAACTCAAAAAATTTGAGGTAATCATTCATTCATTCATTTTCTTTTCGGCTTAGTCCCTTTATTAATCCGGGATTGCCACAGCGGAATGAACCGCCAACTTATCCAGCATTTGTTTTACGCAGCGGATGCCCTTCCAGCCACAACCCATCTCTGGGAAACACATCCATACATTCTCATTCACACACATACACTACGGACAATTTAGCTTACCCAATTCACCTGTACCGCATGTCTTTGGACTGTGGGGGAAACCGGAGCACCCGGAAGAAACCCACGCAACCACGGGGAGAACATGCAAACTCCACACAGAAATGCCAACTGGCCCAGCCGGGGATCGAACCAGTGACCTTCTTGCTGTGAGGCGAACGTGCTAACCACTCGGCCACCGTGGCGCCCTTGACGTAATCAGTTTCGTCAAATTTTTAAAGTTATAAAATGTTCCATTTTAAGTAAACAGAAACATCAAGTTTTGAGTTTGTTGCACTCATCCAAGATACTTCTACTAACTTAAAATACCCAAGTTACCCAGCTCATACATTTTAATAGCAATTAACTTAATTGTTTTAATTTCTCCTAACTTTAAATACTTAAGTCCCCCAGCTCATACATTTTAATAGAAATTAACTTAATTGTTTTAATTTCTCATTCATTTATTCATTTTCTTGTCGGCTTAGTCCCTTTATTAATCCGGGGTCGCCACAGCGGAATGATCCGCCAATTTATCCAGCATTTGTTTTACACAGCGGATGCCCTTCCAGCCACAACCCATCTCTGGGAAACATCCATACATTCTCATACACTATGGACAATTTAGCTTTCATCTGTACCGCATATCTTTTGACTTGTGGGGAAACCACAGCACCTGGAGGAAACCCACGCAACCACGCGGAGAACATGCAAACTCCACACAGAAATGCCAACTGACCCAGCCGAGGCTCGAACCAGCGACCTTCTTGCTGTAAGGCGAACGTGCTACTCACTACGCCACTGTGGTGCCTGTTTTAATTTCTCACAACTTTAAATACTTAAGTCACCCAGCTCATACATTTTAATAGTAATCAAATTATTTTTTATTTATCCCGACTTTAAATAGTCACCCAGCTCATACATTTTGATAGCAATTTTTTTAAGTAAATTCTCCATCTTGAGTTTCACAAATGAAATTAGCCATAATTTTTATCTGTAAACCACATAAATTATCAAAATACATCTGTAGTTTTAAACAAACAGACAGTACCATTTTGGGCATTTATTTTTAAACAATAAATGTCCAACAGTAATTTCGATGTTGCTTCTTATGCAATTAGAAATGTCTTAAAACTTAAAAAAACAATTATTGGACAGTAAGAGATTTAAAATAAAAATATATGCGAATTTATTCATAGCTCAGCCAATGCTAAATGACACAATATTCACCCACTCTTCACTTATACCAAAGCTGTTTGAGATTCTTTCCTCTTTTGAACAGTAAAAATATTGTGGAAAAAAAGCCTGAAACCTGTAACCACTGACAAAATAACTTTTTGTGTTTTAAACAAAAGCAAGAAATTAAAACAGGTTTTGAACAAGTGAAGAGTGAGTAAATGGCAGAAATTTACGTTTTTGGCAAACTATCCCTATTTATATTAAAATGCACCCTAACCAATTAAAGGTCCATAGATGTTTTGAAGTAACTACCCCAGTAACAGCCTTTATTGAGTGAAAAAAGAAGCTTTACATCAATTTATTCTTTAAGGTTTGCATGATAGGAGACTTTCTATTTTCTGTCATCAATGCCAAGCAAAAATTTTGCACAAATTCAAAGTTTTTGCAAAGTCCTTTATTATTAAATCCTTAAAAGGCCAGTTGTGGTTTCTGTGCAGAGTTTACGTTCTCCCCATGCTCACGTGGGTTTCCCTGGTGTTCTCCGGTTTCCTCCCACAATCCAAAAATATGCGTCACACTGATCAATCTAAATTAGCACTAAAGCAGAGCTCTTAACCAGCGGTATATCTCTATATAACAATTTATAATCAGTCATTAGGGGGGAGTTCTCGAGACCTACCTAGGGCTCTCTCCCAGGACAGCATGCCAAACTTGCTTTATAATCAATCATCACCTAAGTGTGAACTCTTGAATACTGTAGATCATAACATAAATCTGATCACGATTCGATAAAATATCATTTATCGGCCCAGCCCTAGAGTATGTTATTTTACAACAGACTTTGGAAGCTTCAGTAAAAGGGTCACTATAAAACCATTATACAGCCTGGAAGAGCCAGAATAAAATGTAAAACTACTGTCACTGTGTTTGTCTGAAAGAAGAAAGTCAAATAGGCTACATAGATTGCATTCCATTGTCTGTCATTTACACTAGAAAAAAAACAATAAGTAAATTGTTCTTTAGCATGTTTATGCAGTTTTTTAAAATAAATTATTCTGTAGAATTAAGTCTAATTTGCTTCAGAGAAAGTGATCTTGTTAGTCCCACTTTATATAGGCCTTAACTACTATGAACTTGCATCAAAAATATACTGTGTTCAAAATGTAGTGCAAAAAACTTCTGGTGCTATTGTGGTGGGAAACGGGTTGGGTAAGGGACAGGAATTGGTGATATGGGAAGATTTAAGAGTGAGATAAGGTGCAAAGAACAGAAATGTACAAAAATTCATTACAGATGTATTTACATGCAGCTACTTAATCAATAATAAGAACAACGTAAAATAATGTATTTACACAGTAAAAACACCGTAACAAATAATTGAATTCAGTGTAAGTACATATTAGTTATGTGACCCACAATTTACAATTGTATATTTGCATTTAACACTTACTTCTATTTTTTGAATATATTTGTTATCTGTTTTTTGTTCTGTCTCTGTAATTCTGTTGCACTGTAGAAGCTTTGTCACGAAAACAAATTCCTCAGATGTGTGAACATACCTGGCAATAAAGCTCTTTCTGATTCTGATTCTGAATTATGATAAAAGACAATGCCACTGTGAGCAGATAATTAACCTCTGATGTCATAAAAAAAGCAAGCTGCGACACTACAACAAAATGAACAATTGTTGACCCAGAACAGGAGGGGAACACCACTATCAGATAGTTGAGTAGGTTTTACTTAATTTTCTTACTTTGTAAACTTGCTTTGACATATTTCCTCAAAGAATCATTGTAAAAGTACCAAACACTAGCAAGTAAAAGTTAAAGATTTATTTTCTACAAGCACAAACTGAGCACTAACATAAAACCTTTTATTCCTGCAAACACTAAATTATGTATTCACAAAAATGTTGTTATGTATTTACTTCATCGTATTCAGTTTGAGCAATGTATTGATCATTTTTAACATATCTTTATGACAAGAGAATGTTTTATATATTTACAGATCTCTCTTGCATGATTTAAAATACTTGATTAAATGTTTTTTTTATGAAAAAGTTTAATTACATGCACACATTTAAGTCTGTTGATGTCAGTTCTACCTTTTGCTGCCGCTCTAAGTATAAGCCAAACATTTCTGTAGGCAATATGTCATTTTGTATGAGATGTAAATTGTTTACAACTACAAGACAGCGCACCTTTCCTGAACAGTAGCCATGACTTTATTATTCCATTGCACAGCAGAAGGAGAGGTGAAGAGAAGTCCAATACCAAGATAATAGTAGCCAAATAGAGGGTTTCAATTTTTCTACATACAGCTGAACAGCCAGTACACAGTGTACGAGAATACCTTAACAGAAAAAGTATTTAATTTCCAAACCAACATCATCTTTTACATTTTCAAATAATTCAAGAAATGATTTGGAAGAACAGCCCAGTAAATAAGAGTCAGTCAGTGTCTAAGAAACTGCTTAGCAATGTCCTGACGTGTTTATGGAAAACAGCCTGAAGTGACTTTGAGCATTTGTTTACTGCTGTGAATGTGTATTAGCTGCTGAAAGTGATTTCATGGCTTACTGCTCAGCACTCGAGCAACCATAAACTCAGGCCATGAATAAAATACTGAATTCACTGCTATGGAAATTCGTGACCATGTGGATCTAAAGGGATAATTCATCCTCCACTTGATCCAAACCTGTTTGAGTTTCTTTCTTCTGTTAAACGCAAAAGAAGATATTCGGAAGAATGATGGGGAAAGAACCTACACCGTATTTTTCGTTGTTTGTATTATAATAGCTGCAGGTTTCCAGCATTCTTCAGATTCTCTCCTTTTGTGTTCAACAGAGAAAATAAACCAGCATGAGCGCTTCAAGCACACAATAGCCTTTCTGTTGCTTAAATATTACAGAAAATTCACAAAATGACAATAAAAAGTAATGGAGTACAGAAATGTACAAACTAGGCTTTAATAAAGCATCTACAAATATAATACAAAAAATGAAACTACAAGTAATATGTGATTTTAAATAAACATAAACGTTAAGCTTGACATATCAATTGCTGTATTGCACATTGACCTCTTTGTTTATGATTGCACACATTTTCCACATCATTTTCAACAGGTAAACACCCTGTTTGTATTTGTTATTCTTTATAACTACATCACCGTTTTACTAAAAGCTGTATATTCGGAACTGATCATATATTTTACGGTTCAAAGATGAAATGTTTTTAAGCATAAAAATGTAATACACACAGTTAACATTTTCCCGTAGAATCTACAGTAACTTACTGTAAAGCGATTCCAGCAAATATACTGTATTTACATTAACTGCACCATTTACCAGTGCTTGCAGTAGAATACACAGTAAAATACACAGTCATTTTTACAATGCAACTTTAAAATACAGTAAGATGCTGCATAACTGCCCTTCAGTAAAATGCATTTCATATTACAGTTAAATGCTGTGTAATTCACAAAAATCGTTAACAGTGCAGCTTAGTTTTTTAGCAGTATTTTAGTTTTTTAGAATGTTCTAATATTTTTCTAAAGCAAGAAAAAAAGAAAAGAAAAGAAAAGAAAAAAGTAAAAGAAAAGAAAAGAAAAGAAAAGGAAAGAAAAGAAAAGAAAAGAAAAGGATGATACGGTGGCTTATACAGAACGCCTACAAAAGTGTAACTTTTATAAATGAAATGTTTTTACTGAAGGATTACACTGCAGCCCTAAACGACTAATTAATTGTCCTTTGTAAATCGTAATACTATTTCTCTGTCTTTAAACCATTTTGTCCATTTGCCAACAAGTAGTTTTTAATAATTTAGAATACAACAAAATTAAGCAGGATTGCTTATTCGGAAGTTATTTCAACATTTCAAGATATAATTCATAATTCATAATATAATGTTTTGTTCTACATGTTGTTATAAAAGAATATTATTTTGTGCTTATTTAGACATTTTATTGTCACTTAAGTTATTGGAAATAACAAAGTAGACACATTTTATGCAGTTTATTTTATGCGTGAGTTCTATTTATATAGCACCAATTTAGTCAATTTAATTAAATGTGGATATCACATTGGATATATTGATCATGTCTATAAGACATTTAATATACTGTACTTTCTACTGTATAAACACCCACACAAACACAAAACATTAGTTCACTTGTTTTCTAATAGGTATTAAAGCTTTACTTTACAACCATGAAGTAATGTTTTCAGAATATTGCAGGAAGCTTTTTCTGTAGCAGCCTAAAAGTTATCATAAAGATACATCATGTTATTTATTTGTGGAAATGTACACTACCAGTTTTTTAAATGCTTTAAATTACGCTTCTCTTGCTCACCAAGGCTGCATTTAATTTAATCAAAAATACAGTACACATTGTAAAATTGTTAAATGTTATTGCAATATAATATAACTGTTCAAAAGTAGTTTATCATTTAATTTAATCATTTATTTCAGTGATTTTAACAATGATTTTTAAGCTTCAATACTCCAGTCTTCAGTCACATGATCCTTCAGAAATCACTCTAATAATAATTATTTTTAATACTAATATTATTAATGTAACAGTAACAAAAGCAATAATGACTGCACTAATCATTTCATTTAAAACAACATACATTCATTCATTCATTTTCTTTTCGGCTTAGTCCCTTTATTAATCCGGGATCGCCACAGCGGAATGAACCACCAACTTATCCAGCATTTGTTTTACGCAGCGGATGCCCTTTCAGCCACAACCCATCTCTGGGAAACACATTCATACATTCTCATTCACACACATACACTATGGACAATTTAGCTTACCCAATTCACCTGTACCGCATGTCTTTGGACTGTGGGGGAAACCGGAGCACCCGGAGGAAACCCACGCAACCACGGGGAGAACATGCAAACTCCACACAGAAATGCCAACTGGCCCAGCCGGGGATCGAACCAGCGACCTTCTTGCTGTGAGGCGAACGTGGTAATCACTCTGCCACCGTGGCGCCCAAAACAACATACAATAAGTAATAAATAAATATTTATCACATAAATATTTAACTATTTAATTTTGTTTTACATTTAATAAATGCCACCTTGATGATCTAAAAATTTCTTAAAACAAAAACGTGACCCCAAACTTTTGACCGGTAGTGTATATCAATATCAATAATAACCCTGCTAACAAACCCAATAATTTGAGTTAACAATATTTATTCATGCTCTGTTAGTAGCAAATTTGATAATCCTTTTACTTTTTTAAGTTTGTTTTTTATGTTTGATAGTTGAGGATTTAGAATTAACAATAATGTTCCCTCACTGTTTTTATGCATTCGTTAAACATGTTTATGGAATTTACTTCCAAAATTTGCTCACGATAAGCATTATGGGATACAGAAAAAAAAGAACAATTAGGCTATACATCAGGATAATATATGTGGTCTGATCAATGTTTTTGTGTTTGTTCTGAGTAAAATATGCTTTGGTCAAGTAAATGTAAATGAATAACCAGCGAAACTGCCATAGAAGGGATAGATCTCCCAAGAAATGTAATTCTATCATCATTTACTCAGCCTCGTCTTGTACCAAAATATTTTCTACTTTGTAGTTCAGTTAAACACAAAAGAAGATATTTTGAAAAATGTTGAAAACCGGTGACCATTGACTTTAAAAACTCAAATTAGTTTGGAACAATAAAGGGGAAGTAAATGATGACAGAACTTTCATCTTTAGGTGAACTATAATTGTAAATATTCAGGTTTGCAGTAAGTATCCAGAAGTCAGTCACAGTATTACAGAACTGTTTGCACCCAGAAGAGACAAAGACCTTTGCGAAGACAGCCTGACTCTCTTCTTAAACTCGGTGCTGTTTTTCTGTCTGTCCCTCACATATTCTTGATAATTCCTCGTCAGCAAAGTGTACAAGAAAGGATTGATGCAGCTGTTACTGTACGCCAAACAAGTCACAACGAAATTAATGTACACAACAGTATAGCCTGAGAGCCCTCCGTGCGCGTAATAATAGATACTGAGCAACTGCCACAACCAGAAGGGTAAAAAACACGCCCAGTAGGTCAAAACTATGGTGAAGATCAAATATAACACCTTCTGCTTAGGACACCTCTTAACCTCTCTAGAGGGGAACGCTGAGGTTTGAGAAAGCCAGTAAATCCGGGCTAATTTCATGTAGAGGTAGCCAATGATTAATCCAGGAGCCAAGATGCAGGTGTTGAATAAAACGGTCAGGTACACCCGGTACGCGGTCATCTGCCAGGTCGGGTGGCACATGCGCTTCTTCACTCCATCGTGCACGTCTGTCTTGAGGTCGATCAAGATCATGGACGGCAAGGCTAGGATGAAGGAGAAGAGCCACACGAGAAAAGTGACCGCGCGCCGGGAACGCCGGGAACGTCCGAAGGTGTCGAGCGGGTTCACGACGGCCAAATATCGCTCCGTGCTCATGACGGTCAGGATGAAGATGCTCGCGTGCATAGTGACGAAATCCAGGCTGAACAGAAGTCGGCATCCGAAGTCGCCGAAGTACCAGTCTTTCGCAAAATAAGTGCAGACCACGAACGGGATGGTGGAGAGGTACAGCAGGTCCGCCAAAGCCAAGTTCACTATGTAGACATACATCGATCCAGTTACGCGTACGGAGGTGTTCACGATGATCAAGGTGTAAACGTTTCCAGTTATGCCCACCAAACACATGATGGTTAAAATTGTTCCGAGTATGGATGTGATTAGCATGTCGTAAGAATACGCGGGGGCGCGCTCGGCGGGTCCAGCGACTGTTGGTGAGATGTTGGTAAAAGTCGTCGAGATGTTCATCTGACTCCTCAAAGAAAGAGGCTCATCTACTTCCATTTCAAAACAGCTTCACTTCAGTCCTCGGTGAATTCACTTCATTAAAAGAACATTTCTGTTAACAAATATGATATAGCCTAGCCAATAAATTTGACGTTTCATTAAATCTCCATTATCCAAACAGTCACTATTAATTTATAAACGAGTAACTTCCGGATGTCAATTTAAAACTTAAATACACAGCAGCATAAATGGTGTTGAATGAAGTGTGTGCCGCGTCCTCATCAATGTGCGCTTCAAGTTCAAACTTCTCAGACTGCAGGTCCAGATGGAGTGACGGTTTCACCACAGCCTCGCGATCGTGGGTGGGATTAGGAGAACCACTCGGATCTATTATTCGCATTGCATCACATATACTGGAGCACCATAAATGATTTTACTCGGTGCGTAAAAGCCTCTTTGCGCAGTGGCACATTTTACCGATTCCTTCAGTTTTTTGACAAAGGAGAAATCTGAATGCAGTCTTGCCCTTGACAGAAGTTGCGACTAAGTTTATTATTACAAATTAAAGTAATTGTAGTATTGTAGCAAACGTGTATTTACTACAAATGACCATAAAATATGAATTATTCATTATGTATCAAAATGATTAGTCATAATTCAGATTTAAAAGTGATAAAAATAAAACTATTAATGTGAATGAATTTAAAATAGTAATTAAGCTATACTATGCAATATAAAAAAATAAGTACTTTTGTCATTTTCATTTCAAAGTAATAAATGAAAAATCTGAATTTTGACTTTACAAAGTTCTTGATTTTAAGATGTTAATTTCTTTTGCACAAGAAACAAATTAAGTTTTTAAAGTGTATAATTTCTTTGATTAAAATGACTAATAACATAGAATATTGAAAGGTTAAAATATGATTTAAGTTACATTTTAAATATTCAACACTTTTTCAGTTTAACAGCAGAGGCAGAACAGCAAAAGGGTTAAATGACTAAAAATGACAAATTACAAATTATACTAAATTTAAAAATAATAATAATGGTATTAAGGTCTGTGGATCATCACAGAGTTGTCTTTTTAATGAGTTTATCATCTAAATAAGCAAGATTTTTAGTAGAATTAGCTAAATTTTACATTATGAAAGTTATTATGTCTATAAAAAATACTAATAAATTATTAATTCTCTCATGATCAAAGGATTAATCATAATTTTACAGTTCATGAATAAAAGGACTGACTAATTATTGACGAATTATTCATAGAATGATTTTGATTTGGGCGCCACAGTGGCGCAGTGGGTAGCTCTGTTGCCTCACAGCAAGAAGGTCGCTGGTTCAAGCCTCAGCTGGGTCAGTTGTCATTTCTGTGTGGAGTTTGCATGTGCTCCCTGTTTTGGCATGGGTTTCCTCTGGGTGCTCCGGTTTCAGTCCAAAGACATGCGCTATAGGTGAATTGGGTAAGCTAAAATTGTCCGTAGTGTATGTGTGTGTAGGGTGTTTCCCAGTGATAAACACAAGTAATAAATAAGTAAACAAAGGGACTAAGCCAAAATTACTAAAGTATATTTTGAAAAAACATACAAGTTTAATTTGAACTAGATAATTGACAATAGATTGATTTATATAATTAGATTATTAGATGAATAAATTAAGAGTGCTCTCTGAACATTTCCCCAAAACAAGCATTTATCTCAGTCTCTCATGTTTATTTTCAGATATTTCACTTTAAAGTAATCAAAACGATCCATTCATTCCAGATCAGAAATAAGGAGCATAACCTTTGAAAGACTTTAAAGAGCACCTGTCATGCAAAATCAACTTTTGGAAGCTGTTTGGACAGAACTGTGTGTAGATAAAGTGTGTCCACTGTCATAGTGATGTCAAAAAATCAAAATCCCAGTGATTTTCCGGTTTCAACTTAAATGGATTCTCATAAACATCTTAAAACATAAATCTCATAGACAACCCTGCTTTCATTTCAGTTAAAAGGCTATTAAATAGCAGACCATGGATATACAGTGCTCAGCATATATAAGTACACTCCTCACAAATCTATCTTTTAAGTTCATATTTTTGATAGGAAGCTATATAATATTATATTTGTGCATATACATTAGATAAGTCAGTTCTGAAGCCAAATCTGAAGCTTATCTAACAAAATAAATTACAATAACGGTCCAAAACTAGTCCACCCAAATGTATAAAAAAAAAGAGGTAAAAAGAGGAAAAACCAATAGAAAAAAAAATTGTTAAAATTTTTTAGGTTGTAATTTTTTTGTAATATTTTGCTTAAATTTAATTGTATCTTCTTTCAATTTGTAAATATGTTTGGTGACTAAAATATTATTTTAATAAATATATCTGTTTAATAAATAAGTTTTGTTTAAATGCACCAAAATACACTGCCTATATTCACTGAGAAATGGATAAAAATAGTCATTTTCAAAATGGGGTTTACTCAATTATGCTGAGCACTGTATATTGTTTTGGTCTAATTGAAAGTGTAAGAACAGCCAGTGAAATTAGCTCAAACTTCTTTCAATAGCCTTAATTCTCACTCCAGTGTCTGTCAATAAGCACACAGAATTATCCTGCTGACACTGTCTGTGACCGCTACATGAAGACCTGTCATTTCTGCACAATAATCAGCTTTTCAGGAGTTCCAAGCACCTGAATTCATGTGTGTGGAGATAATATTATATCAGCAGGGAGCCGACAGCTCGTTTGTCCAATGCACTGAAAATAATCACCCGTATGCCCTTCAGAGCTCATTGTTCAGCAAAATGCAACATGTCTTGTTTACGAGTAGCCTATGTGTGACGAAAGCTGTGTTTAGGATGCTGAGAGAAAAAAAAGTCTGATTTACTGTAAAACACTTTGATTGAACTACAGCCGCGAGGGCTTCAAAGATGCTTCAAAACATCATGAAAAGCAGCCATGGTGGCTCCTGAAATACCCTGCAAGCATTTCATTAGGAGACAAATATGTCCTTTCTGAGTCTATTTGTCAGAGGATGTTTTCAGCACTGAAAGAATTTCAAAGCAACTTCTATGAAGGAAGCATATAATATAAAATATGAAACATATAAGGGTATTTCAATGAAAATTCCTGCAATGAATGCTTAGGAATTACTGGTTACAGAGGGAAGAAACCCTTTTTTGCAAACTTGCATTCGACTGGATGACTAAATCATAATCTTATTTGATTTCCAGTGCTGCATTTTTGTTGTATTCTGTATTGATTCCACTGCAGTGGCTGATATAAAGTATCTCTGTAATTCACCTTCTGTGTCCTTCATAGCGCTGACACTGAATGGGACATTTCCTCTGCTCTCCATCTGTGGCAGTTAATAACTTAATACTTTTTTAACCTCTTAAGGCTCAAGCTGTGTTTTTGCAAGCGTTTATTATTTCTCTTTGCTATTTGTGCTTATTGGAATCTAATTAGAATAAAACCAAAGTATCGTCTTTTGATATGATGTACTTTTAGAGAAAAATGATGTCCATATATGTGGACTCGTGGTTAATAACACATACACACATATTTTTTTAACATGTTTTGACTATCAAAGTAAAAACTATTTTTTTTGCTTATTTTGGACAGTTAAAAATAGTGTTTGGGATATTTCATACACTACAAAACAGTTGCAGGATGACACTGCATGTCTGTAACAGAATATAAAACATTCAAAGTATACAATTGTGGACATAAGAGCTAAAATGTGCTGTCCACGTATGTGGCCACTAAGCCCTAGAAGGTTAAGACAACAATAATGCAGTGCAGAGCTACAGTGTAATTAGCAAACTTAGATATATGATAATGATAATCCTCTCACAGAACTGCCACCTTATCATGATGGAGGGGTTCAAGTGCATGAACGATTCTTGGAGTTAGGAGCTGTTGTTGGAGACTAAGGCCCAATCCCAATTCTTTTTTTTTTTTTGTACCCCTACCCCTTCCTCTTGGCCCTTGAAACAGAGTGTGAAGGGGAAGGGCTTCAAAATGTACCCCTAAGACATGGGACACCACTACAGCACCTGCACACATCATCATGTCATTGCGATCTCCTGCTTCATATGAGATCAGACGATCACGACTGCTGTAGTTATTCCAGTTGTGTTATTTTTTGGTATTTATCTTCAGGAAATCACTGAAGGCAACAATATCATGTTATGGTAACAATATAAGTCAGTTCAGTTCAGTTCACTTCAGTTCTGCCTTTAACACCATCGTCCCATCACTGCTCGAGCACAAACTGACCCAGCTCTCTGTTCCTAGCTCTGTCTGTCAGTGGATCACCAGCTTTCTGACAGATAGACAACAGCTAGTCAGAATGGGCAAAATCACGTCTGACAGCCGCACCATCAGTACTGGTGCCCCCCAAGGATGTGTTCTCTCCCCACTGCTCTTCTCCCTGTACACCAACGACTGCACCGCAAAAGATCCCTCCGTCAAGCTCCTGAAGTTTGCGGACGACACTACTGTTATCGGCCTCATCCGGAACGGTGATGAGTCTGCATACAGACAGGAGGTGGAGCGGCTGGCTTTATGGTGCAGTTACAACAACCTGGAGCTGAACACGCTCAAAACGGTGGAGATGATAGTGGACTTCAGGAGAAACCCCCCTGCACTCCCCCCGCTCACCATCATGGACAGCACTGTGGCTGCAGTGGAGTCATTCAGGTTCCTGGGCACCACCATCTCTCAGGATCTGAAGTGGGACACTCACATAGACTCTATTGTAAAGAAAGCCCAGCAGAGACTGTACTTCCTCCGTCAGCTGAGGAAGTTCAACCTGCCACAGGAGCTGCTCGTGCAGTTCTACTCAGCTGTCATCCAGTCCATCCTCTGCACTTCAATCACCGTCTGGTTCGGCTCAGCAGCCAAATCTGACCTTAGTAGATTACAGCGAATAGTCCGGACTGCTGAACGAATAACTGGCACTTCTCTTCCTACACTTCAAGAACTGTACTCTTCCACAGTGAGTAAAAAGGCTCGCAAAATCACCCTGGACGCCTCGCACCCAGCACACTTGCTGTTTGAACTGTTACCGTCTGGTCGGCGCTACAGAGCACCGAGCACAAAAACTGCCAGACACAGGAAAAGTTTCTTTCCTCAGGCCATCTACCTCATGAACAGTTCATATTTCTCCTATTGTGCAATAAACTTGCAATACTTTCTCACACGCACTTGTACACAGCACCTTATAATATACATTGCAATACTTTTCCTTACGCATTTGTACACAGCACCTTATAACAATATATAATGCAATACTTACGCTTTTGCACACAGCACCTTATAACCTGTATATTTATAACAAATCTGTACATACATTTCAACATCCAGATTGTTGGACTGCACCTCTGTTTAATGTCTATTGTCTTCTTTTATAATATTTATTCTGTGTTGTCACTTGTCACTTTATGTACACTGGAAGCTTCTGTAGCCAAAGCAAATTCCTTGCGTGTGTGAAGCACACTTGGCAATAAAACTGATTCTGATTCTGATAAAGTGGCAATAAGCTCATAACTGTACTGTTCATTTACATCGTGGCCATATTCATCTGTGTAAACACACGAAAACAACATTAACATTACAGCAGACACTGTAAAAAGCTGATTCCCAGCCACTAGACTTTTCTGACAGGGTATTTTAGTGTCATCGAGTGTCAGATGTGAAAGTATGCTGTGGAACTGCTATAGAGGAGTTGTTATTATTATGGATTATAGATAGCCATATTTAGCATTTTTTATTTTAGCGGGTTTTTTTTTTTAAAGAAGCATGATGGTAAAACATGAACATTGTTACAAACTTATTAAAACGTGCTTGTTTGTTGTCAAAAAAATCATAATGACAAAATAAAAGACTAATTTGTGCATCTCCTTCCATGTGCAGCCATGCTGCTGTTGTAGATGGTGTATTGGAGGAAATTTTATTACACCTTGGTTTTGAGTGTGGTCCTGAAAAATCTCAGTTTCAAGGGCTATCTAGCCCTTCCCCTTAGTCCTATGCCTTCAAGATAAAGAGATTTTGGACATCCCTACCCCATCACATGAAGGCGCAAAAATCAAAGGTAGGGGTAAGGGGAAGAGCTAAGGGGTAGAATTGGGATTGGGCCTAAGTTTGGATGCAAAAACCCTAATGAATACAATAAAATTGAGGACCATGATGCCACCCAGTGTGGTGCAACCAAGGCCTCACCCTGGAACTAGCCCTGGGGTTGGGGCTTGCATGTGAGCACCTGGTGGATTATTTTCCATGGTGCCCGACCAGGCTCAGCCTGAAAAAATGATGTGGGAAAATCCTCCTGCAGAGGGAGCCATAATAGGCAGGTGCAATGTGAACTGGACAGTGTTCTAAGGCCAGGGCCACGACGACCCGATCCTTGGACATGAAAACTCGCTCTTGGGGCACTGAATGTCACCTCTCTGGGAGGAAAGGAGCTTGAATGGGAGCTTGTGTGAGCTTGTGTGGGAGGTTGAATGGTCTCAACTAGAAATAGTTGGTTTCACCTTCACAAGTAGTTTGTCTTGGGAACTCAACTTCTAGAAAAGGACTGGACTCTTTTCTACTCTGGAGTTGCTCACGGTGAGAGGTAGCAGATAATATGGTCTCGCTCTTAGTTACCCAGCTCAGCCTACATGTATTGAAGTTTTCCGCAACGACCGTGGGGGTTGCCTTCCTGTGACGATGGGCTAGGGAAAGCTCTCTCATTGTAGTTTGTGCTTACAGGCTAAACAGGAGTGCAAAATACTCAAACATCTTGAAATCCTCAGATGGGGTAAAAGGTGTTCTGACCGTAGACACGGTTGTTCAACTGCCACTTGGGCAACAACAGTGAAATCTGGAGAGGCATGATTGTGAGGAACGGCCTCCATGATCTGAATCCAAGCAGTATTGTATTATTTCTGTGCTAGTCACAGTTTGTCCATAGCAAACACCATGTAAAGTGTCGGTGTTGAACTTCTTTCTCCTCCTGATGCGCTGGATGGTTTGCCAGAATCTCTTTGGGGCTGACCGGTAGTCTTCCTCCATGATCCCCTCCGATCCCAGGCCAGAGTTTTGCTTCCGTAACCATCCGGGCTGCAGCACGCTTGGCCTGCTGGTACCCATCAGCTACCTCGGGAGTCCTGCAAGCCAACCAAGCTTTGTAGGACTCCTTCTTCAGCTTGACGAGGTGGTGCCCCGGCTGTGCCATACCAGGTGACGCCACGGTCCTTGCTGTTATTTTGCTCATGTGGGGTTTTTGAACCGGACTTAGGCTGATCTGTCATCTAAGAACTTTTTGTCTTGGGAGACCCTAATAGGGGCATTATCCCCCGAAAAAACAATTCATAAGGATTTTAATTTTTGTATGTCTATATCATTATGCACCTGTAACATGTCTGTAGTCATGTTTTGGTGTCAGAACTTTCTTAAAATAAGTGAGTGATTTTACATTTACTTCTGTAGACTGAAGAAGATCTCTTGTGCTCTTAAGCTGTCTGAGCCCGTGAGGACAGATTTCCACAGTTCCTCTGCCAAACCTAAGCTCTGGTCTTCATCAGCCTGATGCTTCCAGCAGAGATCTGCATTGATTTCATAACAGAAACTGAAGCAATAATCTGGAAAAACACCTCCACTTATGTTAGAGTCATCAATTTCTGGCGCAAGTTTTAACTCTCAGATTCAGGACTCGGGTCTTTATAACATCTCTTCATAAAGTCAAATTACTGCACCTCTGCAGGGTTGGCAATGATCTTCTGTCTGCTAAGATTTCTCCATGAACATCATTTCAAAAATGCTTTCAGGAAACTGCTGGGCAAGGACATTGGACATTGACAAGGACATTGCAGGTGATATTATTTGCCTCGATTTTCCAGACATTTTTAATGGTGGAAAAGAAGCTAGCTGAGACAAGTCATTTTAATGCTGCTTTCCTCATCGTTAGCATTTACTGCTGTTTGCTTATTTACACATTTTATAGTGTTTTAAATAACCCAAAAGTAATAATAAGCTTTTATTATAAGTATTTAAAGATGACAAAAAAAATCATTCCATTTTTACGCAATGTCACGAGTTTTCCAGTATTTTCCCCCCAGAAAATTTATCAGAAGTTTGTCTTTGCCTACAAAATCAAGTAAATATACTTATATTTACTTGTGTCAAGTAAATATACAGAAGCAATATGCCCAAAGAGGCTTAAAAATATAGCTTCATTTTCTACAGTAAAACATTTAAGAACTTTCTCACTTTTTCATAACAGGGTTTCTGCAGGTTCCACCAAGTCAAATGTAAGACCTTTTTAAGACCATCAAGAATGAAATTTCAGACTTATATGGGTAAGCACTGTGGTGGAAATTCTTTTATATACATTATAAAGGTCTGTTCTTTTATTATTCCATGGATGTACTGTTTATATTAAGCTATGTGTTTATATTAAGCCACTTTAAAATCTGTTTACCACCAGACAAGATTTGGGTACCTACATGGTGATATAACAAGCTATATCTTCAGGTGGTAAAGACTGAAATATAGACAGTTAAAGGTTGAATGTGAGCGTTGATGTAACTGTGATTCCTTCTGTATGTCATTCATGACCTTGTGAGCTTAGCAAGCTAGATAAAAAGAGAACACGCTCTGTTTCGGTGTCTCACACTCTGCAGAAACCTGCGTTGCTGTATGACTGTCTGACCTTCTTTGCAAAGAATAAAACTTTAAAACACACTTTAGGTAAGAATTTGTCTTCCTGACCACTGAGAGAGCCTCCTTAAAGAAAATAGCCACTACAGCACTAAGGATTTTCTTAATGGCCCAGCAGAAAAAAAATATTGACTTGCCCCATCAAGAAACAAATTCTCATTAGTAATTGGTCAGATATTTTGAATAATGTGTCAAGTCAAGCAGACCCTAGTTGTACATATGCAAACTTTTTTCAGCTTAAAAAAAGCTTTTTCGCGTTTGCCTTATAGCACTTTTATGTAAAGAATTATAATGTTGCGTTTATGGATTTATTTGACTATTATTTTATATTAAGCCTCCCTTGGACAGGGGTTGAGAATTAACAAGTCTGTTAAAACACTTAAACAAATGCATTTGGTTTGTCCAGTGTAATTGTGATGTCCATGTCAAATACACAATAAATAAAACAATATTGTGATAAATAGTTTCACAAAATTTTTATTGAGATGCATTTTGTGATTGCATGCGTGTTGGATCGATTGGGTAACTTTACATTAACAAAGAGAGATTAAGACCTGTTTAAAATGATTTAAGACCTGCAAGACAATATTTCAGTGAATTGAAATTTTTTTTTTTAAATCAAAGACATTTTAGGACTTTTTAAGACCCCGCTGACACCCTGTATAACGTATAATTGTGAGCTGAATCTGTTTTGATAAAGTTTTTGGTTCCTTTTCTTGACTTTTGTCATTACTTTTGGCATCTATGGAGGGTGAGGTAGCTCTCGGGTTTCAAGTTGTTGTTCAGAAGCTAAATGAAAGTATCAGAATTTGAAACAACATGAGGTTGAGTAAACAGTAACAGCATTCTTATTTTTGGGTGAAATACAGAAGTACTACAAACTACATTTATTTCTTGATTTCACTAGATATTCCATATTTTACCACAAGAAAAGATTAAAGAACTATCATATACATGTTTTTTAAACATTTTATTTGAGCTGCCTTTTTGTGTATTTATGACCACTTAAATTGTTGTACAGATTGTTTTTGCACTTAATGTGCAGACTACACAGACATGGAGTTTTTGGAGTATCACAGAATTATAAAACTGGCAATTAGCCTGACTTCAAGTATGCTTAGCATATTTTATTTCACTAGGGTGTGTTTAACAAACTGTAGCTCATCTGCCTTCATATGCAGGGTTCCCACACTTTCATGAACAGCAGATTCAAGGACTTTTTAAGTACCATTAATTAAAAAAAACCAAACCATTAAGTACCATTAAAACCATTAAGTACCATTAAAAAAAAAACAAGTAACACCTTTCCACATTACACATACACATAATATTTACATTTAAGATTTTGACCATTTAAAAAGTCATGTTCAAAGAACTTGAATAAAATTTGTTGAATTCAATACTGGTGATACAGTGTCTGAAATGTTGGTAAAATGTGCACTATTTGTCAGTGTTATTATACCAGAATTAAACGTAAAGATTTTTAAGAATTTCACAAAGTTCAAGAAAAATGTTCTTTTTTTTTGACAATTGAGTAAAATTTTTGATATAAACAAAATTAATTTCTAGAGCAGCTGTTAGCAGCGTTAGCACACTAAAATAAAATCTGACAAGTGTCTTTCACATATATTCGGAATAAGCATGTGTAAGTAATATAAAACGTTCTCATATCTTTTGCGAGTTTGTTATTTGAGATTTAAAATACAGGGAAAGCGTCTGCATAGAGACACTGCAGCACTAGTGAACATTGTGGCTGTTTACAGCAGTTTGACTGATAAATATGCATTTGTTAGCAGTGCCAAACAGCATTTCCCCTTGCTTACGTCCTCGCTACAACATGCCATTAACGCTAGAAACTGTTCTTCCAATATTTTAGAAAAAATAAGGCTCAAAATCAGGCTTCACGGTGGCACAGTGGGTAGCACAATCACCTCACAGTAAGGTTGCTGGTTCAATACTCGGTTGGGTAAGTTGGCATTTATGTGTGGAGTTTGCATGTTCTCATTGTGCTGGCGTGGGTTTTTCCCACAAGTCTAAAGACATGTGGTATAGGTGAATTGGGTAGGCTAAATTGTCCAGTGTATGATTGTGAATGAGTGTGTATGGATGTTTCCCAGAGATGGGTTGCAGCTGGAAGGGCATCCGCTGCATAAAACATATACTGGATAAGTTGGCGTTTCATTCAACTGTGGCGACACCAGATTAATAAATGGACTAAGCCGAAAAGAAAATGAATGAATAAAATTGGCCGTAGTGTGTGTGTGTGTGTGTGTGTGTGAATGAGTGTGTATGAATGTTTCCCAGTGATGGGTTGCCATCCGCTGCATAAGACAAAAAGAAAATGAATGAATGAATGAATGAAGGCTCAAAATCGAAAAATTATGAGTGTCAGATGAATAATTTATTGATAAAACAAGAAAGCAGACACATAAAATGTCAAAGAGGGCAGCACGTGGCAGAATGGGTAGCAAGAAGGTCGCTGGTTTGAGGTCAGTTGGCATTTCTGTGTGGTTTGCATATTCTCCCTGTGTTCGGGTGGATTTCCTCTGGGTTCTCTGGTTTCCCCCACAAGTCCACAAGACACGCGGTATAGGTGAATTGGGTGTGCTAAATTGTCCCTAGTGTATGTGTGTGAATGAGTGTGTATGGATGTTTCTCAGTGGTAGGAAGAGCTGGAAGGGCATCCGCTGCGTAAAACAAATGTTGGATAAGTTGGTGGTTCATTCCGCTGTGGCGACCCCAGATTAATAAAGGGACTAAGTCAAAAAGAAAATGAATGAACGAACTAATAAAGGTCAAAGAAATGAGCAAGAAGAGGTGCTTTGCAATTTAGTTTCTTTAATATAATCTTATTTACACTGAATTTGTTTCAGAAATGTTTAGTACATAGTAAGTTACATTACTCTTGCATCGAATAAACAATGACACTCAGGACCTAATAATTGTACAATGTGATGATACTGGTCACATTACTCCAAAAGAAATTGTTTGTTTTTTGTTCTTAGAGAAATATGAAAACAACTCTAACTTCAGGCAAAGTCCAGACTCATCTTCAAGCTCACTAGCCATTCCCACAATTACACGACATTAAACATCGCCTCTCTTGTGTTAAAAAAAACGGTTCACCGCTGTAGGCATTCACGGTCTTTTGGAAAAATGGAAAACTTCATCTTTGCACACTCCCAACCGATCTGAAGTGAGGAAAAAGACGTTGTAAGACAGAACCAAGAATATAAAGGTGATGGATTTTATTGCATATATCACAAATATGAACATGACCACCGGGGCCCGGCCTACATCGCTCGCCAACTCCATCCAGGTCAAAGGTCAGGCGAACCGATCCTCTTAACCTCCTGAAGAATCAGCAGCACGTTTAAATACTTTGATTCATACATAAAATAAAAGAGATTAGTGTACAGCTTCCACAAGAACTCCGCTTTCTCTGAAAACTATGGAATAATGGTAATAGCAGCAATACTTAAAAAGACATTACATGGTAATAAATAATTGGTTAAAAAAATGAGGAGGAAAAGAAAAACAAAAATAGACAAAAGTGGTTGAAGAAACACCATGAGGTTGGCTCATCCTTTACATTTACAAAGAATAATCTGGTGCCATGCACGTCAAGCACTACATAAGGAAACCCAAAACACTTCCCTGCTCTTTCAGCACACCAAACCCGGAGCATAAAAGCCTCTCCGTCAGAGTCTAGGAGCGAAGCATTCGTCCACTCCCGATTGTACATGTGCCAGCGGAAGTGCCGAATGTTCCTCGAAGCAGTGGTTTTGATCAAAGAAACACACAAATAACAGTCAAGTTTACAGTCGGTTAAAACGGTTAATGCTTACCATATAATAATCGTTTGGAAAAGATTAACGGGGTCCATCAAAATTAAGGACAAAAAGAGCTTCTTTAAAGCATCCGATTTTCTCGGTTTCGGAGTCCGAACGTCATTCAAGAAGGTGACATGCTTCAAATTCAAATGTTTCGCTGACAGAGGAAGAATGCTCGTTGGATATTAAAATAAAAAAAAAAGGTTAAAAGACTTCCTGCGATGAAAATACTGTAAGTTTGTGAGAGCTTTTGGTGTTTCGACTGCACGCGATGGTTGTGCTTCAACATGAACACGAGCGCTGGTACATTCACAGTTCCCACAACAGGACTAAGACTCGCCGTCAAGCATGTTCTTGATCTTGGACAAAAATAATAGTAAGAATCATTTCAACAATACATTTCAAGCAATCGAGTTAAAATTTCTACAATGAGAACTGAAGAGCACAGGAAATGGATACCACTGAAATGTCATCCTATAGCACAAAACTGGACGCATGGAGAAAAAAATTGATTAGGAAAACAATTGGAGACGTTTACGTACATCGAGCATGACAACGCAGGCCTCGTCCTTTCAGACTTTGAGATTTTCTGTAGGTAAACTGGTTTAACGGTCACAGGCTCTGAGTGTGTGTGTGTGTGTGTGTGTGTGTGTGTTAAAATCCTCCCCTAGACTAAAAAAACGTGAGCTCTACTTCATGTAGATCACGGGCTCAGCGAGGCTCTATGTACTGCAGCACAAACACACTCGCGCATCAACCCGCCGCTTCAGTGACAAAGACGATACGAACTGCATTATTGAGAAACTACATTTTCTCTGGAACTCGCTGTGGTAATGCCAAAACCATTAGTCATTGAGTTGAAACACCTTGGGTGTTCGCTGCCCTCCGCTGCAGTGTGATGCTAAAGTCTGTTGGGAGACACCAGTCCGTCTGTCCTGCAGAAGGGGAGGGGTGTGAGAGGGTGGCAGGGGCTGTTTGGTGGCTTTGCTGCCATTGCTGGCTGGCTGGACAGGGCGCACGCTCACTCCACTGCGAAACCACACGTCTCCTCCACGGCTGTCAGGAGCTTTTCATACAGCTTCTCGTACGACTCGTAAGGCGGGATGTCGATCCGGTTGAAGCTGAAAGAATATTAGAGACATTAGATTAAGTATTTTGGAAAGAGATTTGTTCAGTTTTAGAGCTGGGAAACATTTATCAACGAGCACCGACCAAAATAAATTGTATTGTAGGGATTCACTTGTGCGAATATGTTTGATAATCTAAAAATCCAACATTAGGAATGGGAAACTTCAGTCCTGGAGGGTTGCACTGCACTTTTCTCCCCATAGACTTCAATTCCTACACGTGTGAATGCGTCAGAACGGAAACGCAAGCTTGTGCGACAAGTTTCGCAGTTCACTGCTATGCAAAGTTCAAGCTTGGTGAGCTCTGACCAGCGAAATCACAATATGTGACTGTGTAAGACCGATCGAAGTTCAAAACATGACCTCTCTGGACACAACTTTATTGTATGGACCAAATTGCTTGCTATTTAAACGGCTAATCACCTTGTTTAACCCTGCCCCTTTTTGCAGTACGGTACGACAGAATTTCGCATGCTCAATGTCACCACGGCTGTTTAGGTTTAGAGGTAAACTCTGCAGAACAGCGACCCCCCAGGGCTGTAGTTGCCCATCCCTGACCCATATCATTAGCAAATATTTGAGAAATGTAGTGAAATTATAGCCGCCTCCTTTTTTCCTTCACAACTTGAATTGTTTATTTGGTTGCATCACTTTAGACCCAATCCCAATTCTATTTTTACCCCAACCTTTTCCCCTACCCCTTGGCCCTTGACACAGTGTGTGAAGGGCTTCCAAAATGTACCCCTAGAAAATGGGACACCACTACAACAAAGGCCCTACCTTCAAGATAAATAGAATTGGGACACCCCTACCTCTTCAAATGAATGTGCAAAAGGAAGGGTGGGGTAAGGGCAATGGCTGAAGGGTAGAATTGGGATTGGGCCTTAGTCTTTGTTCATGCAATGTGATTAGTTGCTGAATAACCAATGGAGCGTGCTTTTCAGCCAATGGCTAATTCTATAATCTGAATCGGGCCACTTCGATCCGGTATTAACACGATGAGAGCTTACGTGTGGAACACAAAGCAACTAGCCAGACTGACAGCCCAACAGATGACCGTCGATGGGGTGTTCGTGGTGTTCTGTCGATTTATCCTACCTTGTCAGATTGTCTTACCTCCCATTAAAAAAAATAGCACATTTTGATGACGCAATTTGCTACCAATCAGATTTTGCTACCAGTGTAATTTAATGTGGAGTAGTGTGATATGAAGCTGTAATAATCGCCCTAACCAACCTAATCCCTAACCCCAACCATAGAACCATTCAAACACAGTGTTGGTAGCATAATCTGATGGGGAGGATAAAATGTCAGGACACCGGCCTTTAAATTTGCATCCGTGTGGTATACACTTTGTAATGGGATTTTAATTGCAGTAAAGTTCCAAACAAAAAGGACCCATGAAGAGACAACAGACATTTAAATTACTGATAGTTTCTGTCTTGTTTTTCTCCAAAATGTGACCTTTAGGGTGCTTTCACACTAGCACTTTTGGTCCGCACCAGGGTTCTTTTAACGTCATAGTACGGTACGTTTAGCTAGTGTGAACACGTCTTCTGAACTCGGGTGCGCACCCGTGAACCGTACCCGAGTCCGCCTGAAAGAGGTGGTCTGGGGTACGGTTCATGTAAACTCTGGTACGGTTCACTTGTAGTATGAATGCAATCGTACCAAAAGCCGGAAGTGAACCGTCAACAGTACAGCCAACTATAGTTTTTTATAACATTCATTCGTGTGTGTGTGTGTGTGTGTGTGTGTGTGTGTGTCTGTCTGAGTATCACGTGCTGACAAGCGCGACTGAGACAGAGCAAACACAGTGATAATGCTTGTCTTCTCCAAAAACAGCTTGGACATCACGTGATGTTCTGAACGTGTATAATATGTTTGCGGCAGATAGGCGCGAGCCGTTTTCTGTATGTTCTAAACCAAAAGGTTCAGTAAAAGTGAAACGACCGTGATGTGCGGACGTCTCTGCCTTTTGGCGCTTTGCTTTCGTTTCCGTCGCCTGGCAACAGACGTACACAAAACAGCGGCTTGATGACGCAAGCGTACCGGGGGTCAGAAGGAAAAAAGACAGTGTGAACACAAACCAACCAAGCAGGTGGCAAGGAGGGACAATCGAACCTGGGTACGGTCCAGGCAATTGAACCAAGTGTGAAAGCACCCTTAGTTTTGTTTTAATTTAGCTTTAAAATCATTAAAAACACATTGTGTTCAGGAACTTGGGTACAGATTCTAGACGACCCTTCAAATCCCAATGGTCAATTTTTTTTCTATTCTTCACACTGATTCTATTATTTTTATTTCACACATTTAAAAAAACAAACAGAGAAGCCGAAAGGTCAAAGAAAGTTTGATTCCTCATTAAATGACTCCTACACCAGCAGTGTATTTTTACATTACTTAAACAACATAACAGACATTAATCACCATATTAGTTTCAAGCAAAGTCCTACCATGTGTGGGCTTTGGGCAGGTTGTCTGTGTTGGCATCAATTAAATGAATAGTGAAGAGTCTTGGTCCTGCAGAACCTGTAGAACCTTACAAAGATACATTCTAGTTATCACTGTTCTCCATATCATCACACTCAATACTGGTCAGCATGAACACAAACTACTTAAACATTCAGATTATTCAGCTGGGCTAAGCTTGAGGTTTATTCAGTATGTGAATATGTAAAATAAGGCTGCACAATATATCAAAAAAATGATTGTTAACATGATAATAGTACATGCAATATCCATATCCCAGAGAAGTGCAATAAATTATATTTATTTTATTTGTGTGATGAATGCATTAGTTGTTTATCCAAATCAGATGAGCCTCACTACATTGATACCAGCCTCCAGAGTAGGTGTGATTATGCTATTGGCTATAAAGACCCAAAGGTGAACCTAAAGGGCCTCAGAGAGCTGTAAAGAACTACTATTAGCAGTAGAAACTAGCGAGTAAAATGACAACAGCGAATAAGAATGACTAAAAAATCTGCTGAGATTTTCATCTATTCATAGAGATTTTTACACCTTGAAGTAGATTTAATGAGATCAGAAAATATTGAATATGTTATCAGTTTATTTAGTATGATCATTAAATATTAAATTAGATCAAACAGCATTTTTCTAGGAAATATTATTGTGCAAAAAATAGTTCATGCAATACAAAACAACAATATTGTGCAGCCTTAGTGTGAAAAGTTCTTACAGGGATAGTTAACCCCAACATTTTTATTGTTATTTACTCACACTCTCATTGCTCCAAAACTGTTTAAGTTTCTTTTAGGGCTGGGCGATTAATCAAAAAAATAATCAAAATCCATATTCAGAACCTATAATCGTTCTAATTTTTGATTGTATCAATTATTTTCCCTACTGTGTGTGGAGTCACGTGACCCTGCTCCATTTAAACTGATTTATATCGAGAGCATGTGTATGGTCCAGCGCAGCCTTCGTGCAGTCGCATACCCATTCACCTCTCAAAAATGTAACTACACGTTGCGAAGACGAGTAGCGCAAGCTCTGCGATTGGTCGGTTTGATAGCAAGCGGGACAGCAGAGAGCTGGTTGGAGTGAGTGTTTACAAGTATGGAGATCCATGGAGGAGCTGTTTTGTGTTTACCTCATGATTAAAGTTGTTGCACGTCCGCCTGTTCCCGCCACTAAATGAGCGAGTTTTAGCTTCTAGTACATTAAGGTAGCATCTAGAAAAACAAAACCCCTGTGAAGAAACTAGACACAGAGGAACATAAAAACCTGCTGCCAGCTAGCGTTTCGAAAGTGTTATTTCAGAGCAACACAAACAGCACGCTGGAGTATATCAATGCACGGTTATGCGCAAGGCAAGCGCCATGAGTCACGCAGATCCAAAAGTGCAAGTTATTCATTTTCACGTTTTTACATTTGAAAAATCTGACTGTTGGTTTTAGGCAATGCGTGTTTTAATTTCAGTTGTTGCACCAAGTAATGCACCCTTCATTCAAAATTCTCTGACTTGGAATATGTGAACTTATTTACTGTACAAATCCTGTCAGTGAACTACGAAGTCAATATATATATATATATATATATTTATAAAAATAAAATAATCGTTCATCATTTGTAATCGAGTTTAAATGTTCAATAAATCGAAATTTTGATTTTAGCCCAAATCGCCCAGCCCTAGTTACTTTATTCTTTTGAACACAAAAAACATGGTGGAAACCAGTAGCCATTGACTCTAATTGTATTTTTTCCATTACTATGAATGTCAAAGTTTCCCACATTCTTCAAAACACCTTCTTTTGTATAAAGAAACTCAAAATGTTCTGAATAACTCAAGGGTGAGTAAATGAACACATATTTTAGGGGTGAACTATCCCTTTAACACCTAAAAACGTGGCTTTTGTTTAGAATAGGAACAGCATGCACCAAGGAATTGTGCATAATAACACCAGGCTTGATTGATAATTTCCATGCAGTCAGGAAATACTTCACTAGACTTAAGGTCAACACAACAACTCAATAGCGAAAGACTAGAGAGCTTGATGTCGGCATGTGCAATCTGTAATCTATCAGGAGTAGTGAAAGTGCGCATGGCTTCTCCATTAGCCACCTTGCAGTGCTTTGAAGCCTTGTAGAGGGACGCGCGTGGAGCCTGTGACGAACTGTAAGAGTCTGCCTCTCCTCTCCTCGTCAAACGACTCCACCGCCTGCCAGAACCACTTCACTATGTTGCTGTCAGCCACACAGTGCTTCAGCCGCGTGTTGGCCTTCCAGTCGTTCAGATCGATCTTCCCCAAACCACCGATGATCAGCTGCAAACACAGAGAGAAACCAACATTAATTACTGACCTTTAGTCACATTTATCAATATAACAGCTCAGAGAGGAAAGGAAATTATATGTAATGAGACGCGTTGAAAAAGGCTCTATGCAATATGCCAATAAAAATACCAAGTATATTGGATGAAGATGTAGTAGTATGGGATATGCTTGAGGCCAGTAATAAATGGTTAAGAAATAACTACTTTTATTCTGTGGAGACGCATTAATTTGATATTAAAAAACTGACAGTAAATGGTTTTAAATTTTACAAATGTTTATTATCCCAAAGGTCTTGACAGTGGTGTTTGATGATAAATGTTTCCTGAGCAGCAAATCAGCATGATTGAATAATTTCTGAATTATTGTGTGATAATAAAGACTGAATTGACTAAAGACAAAAGGATCAGCTTTACAAATAAATTACAATCGTTAAAAACAAACATATTAAAAAGAAGAAGATTATTTAAAGGAATAGGTAACCTAAAAATGAAAATTTCCTCTATTTATTTACCCTCGAGTGCTTCGAAACCTTTATGAGATTCTTAAGTCTTTTGACCAAAAAAAAATATGTAGAAGAAAGCTGAAAAGCTGAAACCATTGACTTCCATAGCAAGAAAAACAAATACAACGGAAGTAAACGGTTAGAGGTTCTCAGCTTTCTTTAAAATATCCTAAATATAAAAAATATAAAAAAATAAAAAAATATTTGGAACAAGCAAAGGGTGAGTAAATGATGACAGAATTTTCGGTTTTAATTCACAATATTGCAAACATATTTACAAGGTTTTTGCTTAAAACGCTTCCCTCAAACTTTGTGCATAAAATAAAAAACAACTATACAAACATTTAAAATATCGTATAACTAGTTAATACATTTTACAATTCCTAATTTTACCACACTTTTAACCATAGGAGCAGCAAAAGTATGTTCCATCATTACATACAAAATAGATAAAATATGCATATAAAAAGAACAGATTTAAATTAGACTCTATTGTAAAGTTGCATCATTACATTAGGTCAAAAATACCACTCCCTCCACAAATTAGGGGAGTCAAAATTCATTGTTTCTTCGGTGAACCGTGACACAGACACAGACAATTCGGTATTGGTTCAGTAATAGATTATAACCTGTCATTACTGCGTGTGTTTGCTGGACAGTCTTTCTCTAACACTCAAGTTATAGCAGAAGCCCCTATTTTACTGCAAGGGAGAAAATGAAAATAAACTCCATTTCTCTCTCTCTGCTGAGGTAACTTTTCCTCTCCTCTCAGCTGTTACAGCGATCCTTGTTGATACACACACACACGAGATTGCATCTGCAGAGCGAGTTTTCTCCTCCGCATCCCTCATGGATCAGCTGTGATCACCGCTGCTCATCGGTGAACAGCGACAGAGCGTTAGAACCAATTGCCGCCCTTTCTGTTGAGCGTGTGACCAATCATAGGGGTGTAAGAACTCACTCGACAAGGCTCAGAAAGCGAGCGGGAAATTTACATTGGTTTATTTGCTATAAATGCTCATGTTGTTCAGTGCATGTTCTTGAGTTTTTAAAGGTACAGTTCATATATCTGACTGCTTGTATTAATGGACAAGGTCCCACTTTATATTAAGTGTCCTTAACTACTATGTACTTGCATCAAAAAAATAAATACATGTACTTTCTGTTGTCATAATGTATTTGAGAACCCATGTGGTGCTCTTGAGTTGGGATAGGGTTAGGGTTAAGGACAAGTTTGGTGGTATCGGTAGGTTTAATGGTGGGTTAAGGTGTAAGGGATGGTCAACAGTGTATTTACAAATGTAACTACAGAAATTAATTACAGATGTAATTACATACAGGTATTTAATCAAGTATAAATACAATGTAAAAACATGTATTTACACAATATGTACATTGTAACGAATTATTAATTTCGGTGAAAGTACATATTAGTTAAGGCCACTTAAAATAAAATGGAACCAAGGACAAAATTGTATTACAAATAGTATATAAATATAAATTTATTTATACATTTTAATATAAGAATTGTTGTGCTGTGAAGTAAAATATAAAAGTGTGTCTGGAGAGCACTGTCAATGCAGTGATGCTAGAGTTATCAAATTAAACCGAATCGATGGCATGATAATTGTTACCGAACCATGAGTCCAGTGTATCTTTACACCTCTACCATATATTGTTTTCAAACATTTTTTTATGACTATACATTATAAGATGAATGCCAAGTATAACAGAATATTATCTGGCATCACTGTGTTCATTATAAATTGCATGCATTGCATTTTTAAACAATTTTATCATTATTGAACCTGCAATTTTAAAGCTCACTGGCTGCAGATGTTTAAAATGTCAGGTTGGGGTTACAGTTCTCAAAATAATTCTATAAAACTAAACAAATTGTCCGCCTCTTTCACTTATAACATCTCTAGTCAAAGCAATCAACTGTCAGAATTACCTCAAGTTCCTTGTTATCGAAAGGCTTGAGCAGGTGCTGCGGTATGAGTTCGTTGAAGCCCTTTTGCAGGGCAAGGAACTGTGCCTCGATGCCTCGCATGAACCTCCAGTTGACGTACAGCCTAACAGAGACACAATCAATCATCAGAGAACTGCAATGGAACAAGGACAACACTAACAAGCATCTGAATCCCACAGTTCTCCATTAACAACCTCCATTTGGCAATGACTCCCGCACAATAAAAATTGACATTCCAGTAACAATCTTGATTGGCAGCTTATTTACCATGGGGTCATTCAATCAAACTGACAGAGGAAAAAGCAGCGAGGCTCCTAAAACTTAAAGCCAATAGCCAGGAAGGTTGCTGCCCTCTGCTGGATGACATTCTTCCATTATGAGCCCAGTTATGAATGTGCTGTTACTCAATGTACAATCCTGTACCTCTTAAATTCTTTGATTATTTATTGCCACACCAGCAACTTAAGGCTATTTCATGGCAAGATCAATATAGATAAATATATATATATATATATATTACACAATAACAACAACTTAAAAATAGCTTATTGAAGTAACATGGGAAGAAAAGATACACTACAAATATAAGATAACAGTGCTTTCCACAGGCTTTAAATATACTTGCGGTGGTAGCCGGATAGAAACGTACAATTTACCCACATCACATAAATAGTTAATTATATGCGACAAACAAAACAAAATTGAATTTTTAATAAAAAAACGAATTCTATTTCTGTTACTTTTAAGCTATTCAGGAGTCACATGCAGCCACTGACAGGTAAAATCTGCTTCTCTATTTTTTAAGTTCAATGCAAACTTGAATGCCAAAGCATGTATATAAATAGCCTCTGTAATATATTAACATCAGCAAGTTAATAAAAAAATCATCAAAATACAAATAAATGACAGAAAAAGGAATAAAAACAGAAAATATCTCTAAAATGATCATTATTACAAGATTACAACTTGTAGATTTAAATAAGGCAAATGCGTTGATTAACCACTAATGGTGCATATATATTTTGCAGCCAGGTTAGACCAGTCATTTCATCCTCTCAGAGCATAAAGTTAAGTTTTCCTGAATCGTTTAGATTAAAGAATCTATTATTTACTTTTTCTCTTGGTTTCGAGGCTGAGTGTGCTGTCAGCTGTGAGGCAAGTGGAAAGCAGGCTTTAATGGAAGAGTAATGCAAACTCTTTAGAAAGCGAAAGCAAAAGTTGAATCCCGGACATTTTAGGGGATTTAGAATCCTGGGCCAGACTAATTTTTTAAGTCCCAAAAAGGCACGTCTCTGTGGGTCTCCAAAGCAAGTGAGACTGTGGGAGTGCTGACAGGTCTCGCATACACAGAACAAAATGGGTAAACGAGAGAAGATATTCCACTGCTTAATCGATCGCGGATGTTTAGTTATATTGGTCGGATCCAAAAAAGAAAGTGTAAAAGGATGTCAATAATAGTAAAAAATATAATAATAAAAAAATATTTAAAACGTGTCACTAAATACCTGGGCGGACTGCCCAAGTAAAGTCGATGAGTGCACTGGATATTAGTTTTCTTTTAGACATATCATAACTCACAGGGAGACATTTTTTATAAACAAAGCGCTCTCCATATAAGAATCTCATACTACAGTAGTCTTTAAAAATGTCACACCTCACGTATTCTTTCTTGTTCTCCTCTGTGACTGGGATGTTCTTGCCATTTGGTTTGAGCTCATGTTGGAGGAACTTGCCAAAAGCATTATGTTCTACGCAGAAGGTGTGGTCCAAAACAGATGTGATGTCATTTTCTCTGAAAAACACCAGAAAAATAGAGCAAAGTCATTCTTACTGCTGCTTATATTCAACAGATGACCCATCAACAATAAATAAACTTAAAGCTGTTTTTCTGTCCACACGACAACCAACATAACAGAACATTTTACTTAGTTTTCTCCTTATTTTATACTGTGTTTTTGCATTTGAAAGGCTAAACATCACAAGCAGCACAATAAATGTGACCATGCTTGTATGCTTTAACACTAGAACTGGAACTAGCTCTCTTTATGACCGTTCAGATCAGACTGTACCAAATTGCATTTGTGACATCAAATTTACATGGAAAGCTTCAATTGAAATGGTTAAATAATAATAATTTATAATAATAATAATAATAAATTCACGCTTTAAAAGTCTGTCTGCATATTTCATGAAGTAATTTCCCTACAAATAAAATATTTTTCGTAATAAAGCCTATATTTTGTTATGAGTTACTAGACAACTCACTTTGCCCAAAGCAGGGACAGTTTTTCACCACAGTGATCATGGCCATGCAAAGTACAAATACTCAATTTTAATAAAATAACAAATGCTAGAATAACATAAATACAGTAAGAAAAGTCTGGGTACTATAGTTACACAGGTTTTATTTGAATAGTTTAAGCTATTAGTTTACTAAATTTAAAAAGTCCAAATGACTGCCTCTGTAGTCCTATTGAACCATTTAAGACAAATTATGGAGACAAATTGCAGTATGAATTTCTCTGCCAAGTGAAATTCCTACACTTCCAACACCTATGCAGTCATACAGTTTTAAATGAACAATATTTAGCAACAAGAGGAAAATCATAATTATAGAAAAACATAAAAGTCTAAAACCAAGGTACATGCATATCACTGTATTTATGTACTCTACACTATGCGCATTACCTTTTATTATTAACACAGTATGATCACGGTAAAAACTTTTACACTCCCCTGTGACGTTGTTTCAGTCATTGCAAAACAACAAGCAAGAACAACAAACGATAGAAGCCAACAGAGTTTAACATTGACAATATATTTGGTATTAAAATGACCAGAAACTACTTAAAAAGAGTACAAAGATATTTTTAAATCCTCGTTACATTTGGAGAGAAAGAAATCCGGACAAGGATGAAAACGGTCGCTTGTTTTTATGGTTGTTATCTAACGGAGTACAATTTATAAGGCTGTCTGTCAGAATGTTTATACATTAATGTGAAAAAAAGTCTAGTGTACTAGTGTTTTAATGATAGTATAGATCATGGCTCTCAAAGTCAATTCCTGGATGTCCCTTGTTTTGCTCCAACCCTAATCAAGCACAACTGATGCAACTATTCAAGGTGTTCAGACTCTTTTCAACAACTTGATTATTTGGATCAGGTGTGTTTGATTAAGGTTGGAGCAAAACTGTGGCCCTCCAGGAATTGACTTTGAGACACATAATGTAGATGTTTTGATTTTATTATTTTAATGCTAAAACACAAATTACTAAGGAGATGCTTTCACGTTAATAACATCTTGAGTTTTGGCCATTTGATTGACTTCTTACATTCTGACTTGTGCGTGTGTGTAGTCTTTTAACGAGTCTTTTTTGATGCTCTTAACGTAATTACATTCTGCTGAACTAAATCCAGACGTTTTTATTAAATTTTACTCACAGGATCCAGACGAGGCTCTTGTGCAGCTCTGGGTCCACAGTCTCAAGGTCACAAAGCTGAATGGGCTTCCCCAGGAGTTGCTTGTAGAAGGGCAAGGTGAAGCCCCCGTTAATATAGTGCCCGTGGAAAACAGCCAGACCCATAATCCGACCAACAAAGTGGAAGTAAGACAAGTGATCCTGGAATAAACAGCAGAGGGCGTGAGTGAGAGGACGTTTCATGAAACCCTGCAGCAGCAAAGCAACACATGGTCGAGCTCTCCAAGCATACATAACAACCAACACAGCGTTTACTAAATAGCTTTATGACATGCTGTCTAACTGGCCCTTGTTTAAGAGAGAAATAGCAGGCAAAGGTAGCTGCGTGACTTACAGGGTTGATGGAGGAGTCTGGGTTGATCTGTAGTGTGTAGATGTTATCGGTCGAGTACTGAAACAAGCCATAGTATGGATTGAGCATCTCATGGCAGAGCAGATATAACCACTCCCTGAAACACAGGACAGAAATTCAGTCACAAACGTCAGATTTTTTTTCAGAAAGCCTGCTGGCTGCAGTTCAATCTAAACCGTGTGCTCAACAGGGGAACACCTGCAGTATGGTGAGCATGATGCTCTGCATGCTGATAAGCCTGGCCGAGATTCAGCTAAACTGCTGAAATTATGAAGTCAAGTCTGGCATATGAAAAGAGATGGGGGAATAATGAGGCGCTGGGGAAATTAATTAATGAGAACCTTTCGTATGGAACAGATTCATATGCTACCTAGCAACTCCTCCGTAATCCAGCCCCTCCTCGCCTCTGAACTTCACCATCAGCCGCTTCTTCAGGTCTTTGGGTCTCATCTTCATGATCTGCCTATAAGACTCCTGCAGTGTAGACAGAGCAGCAATTAGAGCAGTCACTCCAATTTCTACTTACATTTCACACATCTCAAATCAGTAGTAATATGTAATCTACAAAGGACAGGTCACGATATCCACAATAATATTTGGCAGAAAACTGTTTTCAACATTGAGGACTGGATAATGACCGATTTAAATCAGCTTTACCATAACAGGAATAATTGTAAAAAAAAAAAAATTAATAATAAAATATATATATATATATATATATATATATATATATATATATATATAAAGGTTTTATTTATCATTCATTAGGTCTTGGTTATTTTGATAAACTCTTAAAAGAAAAAGATTAAAAACATTACCAACCCCAAACATTTCTATGCATGACAACAAACAGAAGATCGTTTTTCTTCAGAACAAACTTCACAGATGAGTCATCAAATTAAAATAATACCCATGCTCTCCTAAAGTTATCACGGTGTCATTTTAACCAAAAACTGCAGTGTTGCTGAAGACACGGATGTTGGCGTTTGACTGCCAGAGACCAAAACGCAAGCATTAGTATGCAAAAGCTAATCGTGATGCATACAGAGCCACTTCCAATGACAAAAACAGTTCCTCAGCACTGAATTATGCATGCACTACATGACTGGCACTATTCAGTACCTCAAAGATCTCCTCGCGGGACACTTCTATGCGGCAGTGGCCGGCCTGAGGCTGCTGCAGTGAGAGCTCATGCCGGAGAACTTTAAGTTTCTGGACCAGATCTCTTTCGTAGCGCACCGGCAACTCGCCGTCACCCTCCTCCATGCCAACCTCCATCTGCACGGGCAGAGCCTGGCTCGACTCCTTCACCTGACAGTGTTGGCTGCAAAACACAGGCAAACTAAAACCACCACACTCTCACAGCAGTTCAGCAAAGCACTGGACCATGAAATAATCATGCATTATTTGGGTTATGCTCCCACTAGGGAAGATTAGGAATTAAATAAATGTTGAGAATTAATTGAATAAACCTTTACAAGAGCAAGCAATTATCATTACTAGCAACTAATTACACAGGGATGATTTATTCATTGTGGTGAATAATTAACAGGATCATTTAAGAGCTGGGATGAGTAATCAGATGTTATGAACGGAGCCGATGTGAAAGATGTTTTACCTCATGATGTGGTGTAACCTGGGGTCGGTGAATTGCGTGGTTCTATTATTGTGGTCGACAAAATAAATTCGTCCTGACACAGTGCTCCTGATCTCCCAGCCGGGCGGCAGAGGGCCCAGCTCCTCACAACTCACGCTGTTCAAATCCCTGAAGGAGCAAGGGCACCCATCACATCTGATGTCTCATACATGTATAACGTGCCCAAACCTCTGCCTCTTTTACCCTGTTCACCCTGTTCCTACTGTGTTCCCTTGTCCACCAGCCATGATGTGCCAAGTAAATCCCCTAATCTACCAGCCAACTTTTTTTTTACTAATTGAATTTGATATTCATTTATTTTATCATACTATAAGGTAAAATATTTTAAATCAAAGTCGAACCCAATATTTAAAATTAAATCTAAACTAGGGATGCAACGATTAACCAATTTCACTAATAACAAAGCTTTGTCACATTAATTGATCATAAATACTTTTCAACACTGCGTTTCTGCATGGAGAAAAACTGCTCCAACTAAACAAAGATTTGCCAACTGTGTGCTAGTTTAAAGTTCCAAGCTTACACCGGGGCTAGTATGTACACACACTGGATTGACTATAGCTGAGGCCATTAACTAAGAGCCATACGCCTATTACCTCTTTTGCGCACACAAGCTCATTATTACTTTTCTTGCACACACATTGGGAGTGACGCGCACGCGGTCCACATGCAGCATGACGCGCTCATGCTTTTCATGCGCACCTAGTTAAAAAATGTCACAAGCGCACTGCAGGTCACATGACAAAAACTGACCGTTCAGCTTCATACTGTACTTATTGAAATATACACATTTCTACTTCAAATAGAACATACAAAATGAAAATACCAAACAAGTACATACTATAGTTGATCAAAAGTGCTTTTCAGACGAAAGTTCAGCAGCCTTTGACTACATTTGTTCTCTTTAAAAGGGAAATACTTGGTTAACATGATGCTTAGATTTAAATTAGACAAAAACTATATTTATTCTTATTAAATTATTTATTCATTGTTCTGTCGTTTATTTTTCAGTGTAAAAGTATTACTTGTTTAAACGGCAAAAACACTTTTCATTTATTTTTAAGTCCAAAGAGAAATTAACTATTGTTTGTTTTTTTAATATTATTTTATGCTGTATTATTTGGTTACTGAGCAGCAATAAATAACACTTAATAATAAAAGGAGTTTAGTCTCTTTATTAATCTGGGGTCGCCACAGCAGAATGAACCACCAACTTATCCAGCATATATTTTACGCAGCGGATGCCCTTCCAGCTGCAACCTAACACTGGGATAGGAGTTCATGTGATTTTCTAAACTAGTAGTGTTTTGAAATTAATGTATGCATTATAACTGAAACCGTGATTATTCCACAGACTATAACCGTATAACCAAAATCTATAATCGTTGCATCCCTAATCTAAACTTAGAATAAAAAAAATAAAAATCTCTTCAAGGTTGTATTTTTTTGCTAAACAAACAACAGTCATATTTTAAAATGTTAGAATTTAAACCAGTTATTACTATTTTCTAATTTAATAGATATTTAAATGTAGTTCATTCCTAGAAAAGCTGAAATCAAATATGCCGATTGACAAGTATTGTTAACTAACTTGAAAAAAGCTCTGCTGCTTAATAGTTTTGCAGTATCCATATTATTATAACGATGCATATATGCATAACACAATTCATTAATTCATTTTCTTTTCGGCTTAGTCCCTTTATTAATCTGGGGTCTCCACAGCGGAATGAACCAGCAACTTATCCAGCACGTTTACGCAGTGGATGCCCTTCCAGCCGCAACCCATCTCTGGGAAACATCCATACACATTCATACACATCTATCTATCTATCCATCCAATCATCCATCTATCTATCTGCCTATCTATCGATCCAATCATCCATCTATCTATCTATCTATCCATCCATCCATCTATCTATCTATCTGCCTATCTATCTGCCTATTTATCAATCCATCTATCTATCTGCCTATCTATCTGCCTATTTATCCATCCATCTATCTATCTGCCCATCTATCCATCCATCTATCTATGTATCTATCTGCCTATCCATCCATCCATCCATCCATCCATCCATCCATCTGCCTGTCCATCCATCTGCCTATCTATCTATCTATCTATCTATCTATCTATCTATCTATCTATCTATCTATCTATCTATCTATCTATCTATCTATCTATCTATCTATCTATCTATCTATCTATCTATCTATCTATCTATCTATCTATCTGCCTATCCATCCATCTATCCATCCATCCATCCATCCATCAAAATATTTTAGATATTAAAATCCATATATTACAAGAAGCTCAAAAGAGCAACTTGTAATTTAGATTTAAAATCACAGATAAACATATTTACTGTAACATCTTTTAAAATTTAATGCAACCTTTCATAAAAAACAAAACTAAAATCTATTCAGTGCTTTAATAAAATATGAAATAGTTGCCTAGAGGCATTACAAACATAGCCACCATGTGGACTGACATCTCTTAGTAAAGAGATGTTGGCACAACGAAAGATCAAAACAAACAGTCGGCAGTTTCTGAACTTTTTCAAAACATGTGCTCGCATGTGTGTTGATTACACAAGCGTGTGATTGGGCCAAAGAGAAGGTGCCAATTTAAGAGGTCACGCGTTACAGTGACTAAAATAACCTTCAGTGCGCGCACACACAAAACACCTGCATTTGTCTGCTTGACTTGTATTGATTTCCCACCTTGCTCTCCTCGAGTCGCTTTCCTCATTCTCCTGATGACGAGCAAATTATTAAGCTTCACAATGTCAACAGTAGCAGCTATTAAGTGAGATGATTGTGCTGATTATCAAGTTAAGCTGATTGTGGACATTAAAGGGCTACGATTAGAGCGATATCACAATAGCAGCGAGGAGCAATCAAAAAGGGCACAATCGTTATTTCAGTAAAGGCGGGTGGTGATTAAACCTACCGGGGTATTCTGGGATCGTGCCAGGTGCTCACGCCAGTCTGTGTGTGCAGAAAATAGACTTGGCCCTGCACGGTGGTCCTTTGCTCTGTGGTACAAAAGAGAAGAGGCACACGTCAAGAGTGAACGAGCAACCGCTAACTCATACAGCAGTTTTACACGAAACCTGAAAGAGCGCCAGGGCTTTTGCAACGGGACGCCCGGCTTCCAGTTCTCAGACTGCACAGAGCCAGTGTGGCATGTCTAGGCTGAGATTTAATTACACTGGCGCCGTCCAGCGATCACGCCAAAGGGCCCGACCACAACACCAGCCGGGTCAGACACAGTTACACTCCAATGAGGGGCTTTAGCGCAGTCAATCCACCTGTATAATGCAGGCTACAGCGGCCACATGGCTCAGCTAAAGCAGCAGTGCCAGGCTGAATAGACTCCTTTCAGAGCTCAGTCTCTCCAGTTCACTGCACTTCAGTAGCCTCTACCCAAAACGCTAAGCTGTATTAGTCTCAGCAGACTCCAACTGTACTGTGGGTAAGAGATCAGGTGCACACACCAGGGATGTGCGAAACCACTTGTGTTTGTAGTTAAATATTTATATATATACTTCCATTGAACAAAGCAAGCCCAGTCTTCATAACAAGTGACCTGCTGATTGCACATAATGACAGAAAAATTACTTGTACCAGCTTATTTGAAGTGCATTAAAGGTGAGGTTGTTAGAAAACTATTGCTGAATACCAATGGTTTGCCTAAGAAATCAAAACAGATCGTTTTTAAGGGGTACTGCAGTGGTCATTAGAAATTATTCAGCCAAATCAACATCGCTTCCTCTTTTTTGCAATGACTTCTATTCACTATAGATTTGTTTACTGTGTGATGGCAGAATGACAAACTCAAGTAGCACTTTACTTTATTTAAATCAAAAGAACACTGCTCAAATGAAAAACAGCCATAAAAATTCTAAGTAAACTTTCTCAAAAATGACTTTAACTCAATTTTGCCATCATTTTCTCATCCTCCACTTGTTCCAAACCTTGTTGAGTTTCTTTCTACTGTTGAACACATACGATATTTTAAAGAATAATGAAGAGCTACAATCATTGACATCCATTGTATGTTTTGTTCCTAGTATGGATGTCAATAGTTGCAGCTTTCCAACATTCTTCAAAATATCTTTGTTGATTAATGTATATATTCATAAATGACAAAACAATATTTATTTATAATGCATAATAAATGCCTTTTTTATAATGTATAAAAGTTTTAGAATCACTTGAGTGTGGGAGAACGGAGAAAAAAAATGTTCATTTTTGGGTGTACTCTCCCTTTAAAAGCAACAACAATGACATAAAAAACTATAAGATAAGCTCCACTACTAACCATTTTGACACATAACGTGATCAAGCTTACCATAGCCCTCAGGGAGGTCAGGGGATTGGTGTCCGTGCGGTCGATTCTGGGGTGTGTGTGCGTGCCCTCGGGAATCTTGGTTTCTGATGCGTTGTGCTTGGAGCCGTTGTTCCTGATTGGGTGACTCAAGTGCACGGCAGTTGCCCCCTCCAGCGGCTCCTGTGGGATCAGTGTATGGCATGGGCTCCTCCATGAAGCAGCTGAGAGGCCGTCCGGGTCCCGAGTCTTCAAAGACTGGCCTGAAAAACATGAGTATACAGAGCAGGTGTAAAAAAAAAACACACACACACACACAAAACACACAAAGAATCTGTTTTCACCTTATATTAAAGGGTCACAAAACACATTTTTTGGGATGTTGACAGTCATATATATGGCCCACGTTGCTAAATACACTATTAGGATACATATATTTCACTAATAAATGAAAATTGGTTATTTTTGCGTTGTTTAAGCAAATTCGTTCTCCTGGTTTAAAAAAACTATTTTAAAGCAACGTCAGTGGGATGAGAGCATTGTGTAAAATCCAGTCTGGACATTGGCTGTCGGTACCGGCTGGTACAAAGTGATGTCATTGAGTTTTAGCACAACTGTTCATTAATTCATGGCACAGACTTGATTCGAACCAATCAGCATGCTCTATTGTGATCGAGATGCAACTTCATTAATATGCATGATTTCACTTCAAAGACTCCATTTACCTGTTACAGTGTTAAGAGAGATGCCACATTGTGTTGCCAACAATAATTCAAACAAGTAGTAGAAGACTTGTTCTGAGATGCAATGAAAGTTTAGTTTCTATTTCCCCGCGATGAGAGCACAGCGATGAGATCCACATGTGTGGATTACAGTGGTCTGCTAATACGCGACAAAAATACATTTGTAAGAAAATAAATGAAGCTGTTCCAGTTTGTGTTAATTGTCCAGTCTCTACAGATTTGGTAAGCGTGTGATCAGTGTTTGTTGTTTATGTTTATTCAAATGGCAAAGTTAGTTATTATAGTCAGTAGTAGTTTCAGTTTTTAAAGACATACTTAAAGGCTGGCTCACACTGTGCGATTTTTATGTTTTTTTTTTTTTTTTGATCCTGAATGATTGTGGCATGTCAGACTGGACGAACATGGCTCACGTGTCACACTGTAAGATCTCAGCTATCTTAGGCCCCGTTTACACTAGTACGTTTTCGTTTTAAAATGCATAAGTTTTGCTACGGTTACGCCATCCGTCCACACTACGCCGGTGTTTTCGAGGTGCGAAAACGGAGCGTTTTAGAAACGCTGGAGAGGCCGTTTCCATTTTAAAACGCAGCCGCTGCGTCTCAGTGTGGATGGGGGAAGACTGATATCTTTGAAAACAGAGGCGTGGCTGCTGAGATCCGATACGTGATTGGGGCTTTGGGTCATTGCGTATCCTTTCCTTATTCGTCTAGCGCACGTGGCTATAACGTCACCGGCAGACGGCAGACCAGCCTTCACTGTAAACACGGTATTTTCGATAGCCATGGATGTTTTATATTCATTTGTTACTTTAAGTAACAGCTAGACCTCGTCGTCTGTCCACAATAAGACCTCTCTTGCTTTCTTTACCATCGCGTTCATCGTTCAACCAGCGTTTGTTGACTAACAATAACCAAATGCCGAGCGAGACGCGTGCTTCCTGTTTATACTTGAACACGCATGCTCAGAGTGCGGGAATGGTGCGCGAATGGTCACGTGATATACGTTTCTGGTGGAGGGAGATCTGTTGAGATCCGCTAGTGTGGACGCAGATCGTTTTCATGCTAAAACGCCGTTTTTAAACTAAAACGCACTAGTGTAAACGGGGCCTTAAAGTCAGACTGAAGGACAATGAAGATGCACCAAACATGAAAGAATATGCCCCCAGAGTTTGACGTCATCCACCCGTGACACTTTCACTGTCCCGCGTTCTGAAATGATTCCTCACAGCAAATGTAAAGAAACTGTAGCGCCAATTTTGCACACGGCGTCTAAATAATAAAACCAGGAATAAAAAAAAAAAGACATTTGTCATTTAAATGCATCATCAAATTTGGTGCTCCAATTGGTTTCTTGGAATGAGGCCCGTCGCAGCTGTCGTCACACTGCCGGAAAGTGTGCGAAATCTTCTGACACTGCCAGAACTTCATTGGAGGAAAAATCAGATCGCAGCGGTCATTATGTGGCTGTCTGTGAACATGTCAAACCAACAATCAAAGATCACAGACTTTAGCCCAAGATTTCAGAAATCTTTCAAGATTTCCCAAATTTGTCTCAGATGACAAAATCAGGGCTGAAATCTCACAGTGTGAGCAGGACTTTAGTCCAAAGGATTTAGTTACTAAGTTTACTGTAATATTACTACAATATTATAGACTGAATATCCTCCACTTCCACACAGCTCTCAGATCCGCTGTAAATGCTGCTCTCCGAATCACTGTCTACCTCCCCTGCGTCTGTATTGCCACTGTGCAAATCATCTGTAGTGCACGTAATGAAACTCCCCTTATTATGCAAACCCTTCCCTCTTTCGCCACTCCCAGCTAAACAAAGCTGGACTCACTCACTTTCATTAGGGGGCTTTCATGGCCCTTTAAAGAAATAGTTCACCAAAACTGATAATTCTGACATTATTTTTATTCCAAACATGTTTAAATTTCTGTCTTTTGGGGTTATAAATAACGTCTGGCTTGTCTGTATTTTGAAGAATGTTTAACTTCCGAAGTATTTTTTCTTAACACTGATGTCAATGACTACCAGTTTCAAACATTCTTCAAAATAATAAATAAAACAAAAGGAAAAAAAAATAAAACTCAACTCTGGGAAGCTTAACGTTTTTATATTAGAAGGTGAACTATCCCTTTTAACATGCATTTTTAATGATCCAATCACAAGTGGTCAGCTGAGCCTAATTACCATTTCCACCTGGTATTAATGCATCTCTTGTGACCACTTGTGCTCAGGTTTCGCCAGGACCCTTCCCTCTTATTTTGTCACACTCTACATCACTTAAGCGAGAGCAAAGCGAATTAACAAACTGGGAGGAGGAGTGCTCAAAATGCTGCTCATTTAAATGACTTTTCTTATGTCATAACATAGGCCACATGGGTAAAACTGAAAAAATGTATAACAAACAATATTATTATAATCATCACACTATCAAATCGTGGCAAATAGAAAAGCCTCAAAGCTATTTTCCCAAACATAGCGTGCCAAATCCACATACTAAATACTGATCATCAAAATAGCGATGAACTGTGAAACTAACTGGCCTTCGGAAAGCTCAAATAATGTGCTTTCTATCTGGGCGGACAGCCAGTCAGTTCCAGTGCTGAATAATTGTGCATTCTCAGGACGTGTGTTGACTCACCCTTCATTCTCTACCAGTCCTCTACAGTCCACCACAGGCCCTCCACTGCCAATTCTGTCTCTGGTCTGCAGACTCACTACAGTAATGATGAAAACAGTTCAAGTTTTGACATTGAGCCATTATTTTTGTTCAAACACAGAACAGATTAATATTACTCTGAACATTCATATCAGATTTCACACAGTGTTCCTAAAGCATTTAGACCCTTAAAAGTATGACCTTCACTGTAATACTTTAAAATAAATGACATCGGTAAACAAATACTTAGTGATTTTCTCAGAAGTTCACTTCTTGTGTTGTCTTTTTCGTAGACATTCTGTTATTCAGTGCAAACACATGCATTTAAAAAGGTGTCCCTGAGGGTTCTAAACACATCTCGAAGCCATTGTGAAAAATTCTATAAATACGTACCAACGATTTGTCCACGGACAGCATCACTGTCAGATGGGTTCAACTTGCATAAATCTAAACGCTGGTCTGATGATCAAAAAGATAAGGATTAATATATACAGTTATCAAACTTTTAACTACATAACATACAATGACAGTATAATGGCACAATGAAGAGATTAGGGGTTGCTATAAAGGTGTCACACTCACAGCCTGTGTCTTTTAGTCTGCTGATAGCATTTGACAAGAGCCGCACGCAGCCTAAGAATCCTGCACCCTGCTTCTTATGGATCTTCTTATGGTTCCATACGCTAATGGTGATGGAATCGGTCTTCCCAATATACCTATATACACATAAGAAACATTCTTTAATAAACATCTCAAAGTGATCCAGCTCGACCCCTGATAAATACCACTGACTGCATAAGCGATAAGTAAATGAATTTGCTCACAAGTCGTAATGCTGATTCCACTTGGGGTCCAATGTGCTTTTGACCGTGTCTGTAGAGTGGCATTGACCCGAGCCGTCCACCACCACTTTGGCAAAAGGATCAGGCAACCCTGCAGTGGAAAGACAGTGTGGCAGGAAGACAAATAAATAACAGAGGACAAACTCAGGCGTCACACGCTGTCCTCTGAAAGAACGGGTACAATCTGGATGGCTAAGCAGCTTCCACAATGACAGCTCTGAGAATTTAGATAGACTGCAAATATATGGATGGCTTTACAGATCCCTAAAAATACAACCATGGAGCTTTCAGTTGCCAAATTATTTCACAATTGGAGTACAGCCTTGATGCTTTCATTAGAGTGATTCTGCCAGTATTTGTACCACATCGATATTACTGTTTTGTAAAGGCTGGATCAATTTAACTTAGACTTCTGGTCTAAGTTAATCCTTCTCCTAACATACAAAGCTCTTCATAACTTGGCCCCTCAATATCTTTCTGACCTTCTTCATTTGTAGATCATCTTCTGCTGAACTGTTGTCTGTTCCAAGCTTTAAGATGAAGTCATTTGGTGGCAGGGCTTTTAGTTGTGCAGCACCAAAGCTCTGGAACTCCCTGCCTTTACACATTCGCCAGGTGGACTCTATTTCCAATTTTAAATCTCAGATAAAAACCTTTTTGTTTAGGATAGCTTTTAATGATTTGCTGGTTTGATGTTATGTTGACTGTTATTTTTACTGCTTGTATTTTTATGATGTGTTTGTGATCTACTGTAAGGTGTCCTTGAGTGTCTTGAAAGGCGCCTATAAATAAAAGGTATTATTATTATTATTAAGCATTTTTTTTCAGACTTTAATTAAAATACAATGTTTTGGTCACAATTTCATTAGGAAAAACATTTCATTAGGAAAAACATTTTAAAAACATAACAGTGGAGGGCATGCTTGACATTTCATGTGTGCATAATAATGAAAGGCTGAAAGGAGCTGTTTCTTTTAGTATTAACCAAAGATTTGGTGTTATTAATGGGATAGTTCACACAGAAATGAAAACTTACTCCCTATTTACTGAACCTCAATTGGTAGAAAGCCTTTATGAGTTTCTTTAATATGTTAACCCTTGACTTAACATTGACTCTAACCACTGACACAATATTAACCATTGTAACAGTATTAAAAAATACTATGGAATTCAATGGTCACAGGTTTTTAGCTCAATATCTCGTGTTCAACTGAAAAAGGAAACCGAATCATGTTCGGAACAAGTAATGGCTGAGTAAATAATAACAGAACTTTAAGTGTTTTGAGTGAACTATCAATTTAACAGCTTGTATTTTTGAGTCTACTTTAAAAAAAATGAAATAAAAAAATTCTAAATTGTAAGCATTTTTTGGGGGGAGATAAACAGTTAAAATATTTCCTTCATATTTTCATGTTTTTGTTCTTCAAAGATATTTAACACGTCATTTGGTTAAAATTTACACAATCTTGACCAATATATGTATGGTGCACTTGACCAGAAGGTCTTTAACCAGATGGTTCTGCAAGTTTATTAAAGAGATTATTATATACATTTCATTGTATTCACTTTAAATTTAACAGCTAAATTTATATAAAGAATGTTCCTGGGGAAGAAATAAAAATGAGATCCCCCAGCCATCAGAACAGACTTTGGGCAATAAAGGCCTTAATTAAAAAATAATATATTCACACACAATAATACTTCCACTGATGGATGCACGATATTGGAAAAATCTAACATTGTGATATTTTTTTATTCTGCGATATGTATTGCAATATAAATAACTTCACTAGAGGAGTTAACTTTTGCAGAGGAGTACATATGCATAAAATATAAGACAATCTACAAGCTTAGAGACATTCAATAAAGAAAATGATACCAATTCAATAAACAGCGTTTGATTGTTTTTTCGATGTCAAACAGTTTTCAGATATACAGTAACTGAATAATCTGATGTATAATCAAATACTGCATTGTCTTCGTTTTATTAACAATTTAATCGTTATTCATTTGTCAGTTACAAATGGTACAATTTGCTTAGGCCTGAATACTTTTTAAACCCTCACACTGTCACAGGCCTCAAAAATGACTTGATAAATTATAATCCAGACTCAACATTACGAATTATCACATTGCCAAATCGATGCTGAAACGATATATTGTGCAGCCCCTTCTTCCAAGCAAGTCTAATCCAAGCAAACTCAATGAGTGACATGAGAAAACATTGTTCTAAAATAGGCCTAAAATTTGTCAACATGTATGAAATTTTCACCCCACGGAAAAAAATAAAAATAAAAATACCAACCCTGGAATTTTTGCTTATCCCTTATACGCAACTGTTTGGTAAAATCTGTCAACTTGACTGGAAAAACATCAACAGACTGATTCTGACTCTAACTTTCAGCAGCCAGTGTCAACTCATCCATAGTGTTAATAAACTCAGGGCAAGAATCATGCAGTGTATTCCAACCTAAAGAGTGTTTTGGCCTCAACTATAAAAAAAAAGTGATTGACAAATTTTGCTTTATAGTTCCAACAATGCCACTGATCTTACAGATTCACACCCAGGCAAAGTTCTCTCTTAAAACTAAGGTTGAATAATATTGGCAAAAACTGATATTGCAACATTTTGTTTGTGTAATATATATTGCGATATAAACACAATTTCACCATAATTGCTTTGTTTGGTAAGAATTTACTATTTTAGATGATTTTCTATGGGAGGGTGTATCTGCATAAAATATAATAAACAAACAAACTGCAAACACAGACAAAATCCAAAAGAGCAATGATGCACATGAAATAACCATGCTTTATAATTTTCAGACAAAGTAATGTAAAATTTGTAATCGCTTGTAAAAATGACTGTAAAAAGTGATTAGGGGCTTTACTTATAAAAAGTGAATGAACCTGTTACCTAAAAACGAACTTCCTAATTAAATTAAGAATTTGTATTATTATAATAATTTAAGCTAACAACTATATGCATAAATATAACAAATTAAGTCAACTTAATAGAAACAGTTGTTTTTTGTTTTTTTAAAGAGGAAAGCATTTAATCCGTTTTTACAGCAAATTGTGTAAATAACTGTATGCGATAAACCTTTAAGCTATAAGCATAATACATTTTTGTGTGCAAATGGCCTAAACTCACTTAAAATGCTTACGCGGTGACATTGCAGATCCTGAGATGTGATTATTCTGGATTCTCGCGTTGTGATATCAATGTTGAAATGATATATTGTGCAGCCCTACTTAAAACCTAATCCACTCAACAACTGGTTGGCATTTTTATATCAACCGAATGTTTGTAACTGCGTTTACACCAAAAGCAGCGAGAGCGTCAAAGTAGCCAGAAGTCATTCATTTTTAATGCGAGTCGGCGGCGATAAGCAATGAGAAGCAGCGCGGCACATCTTTGCAGGTGTGGCCTTTGAGGAGAGTAGAAAAATCAAGGAAATTTATGGTAATGAGCTATGACATGGTTCAGTGGCAAGCAATAGGAATGTTAAAGTCCACCGCTTGAGAGGAGTCCAGAGAACACAGTGCTGTGAACACTGGTTCCGACTACAGTTGTTCCCAAGGGTTTGATTATTGCGGTCGCTGGATTTCTACATATTTACGATGTTTTCTTACAGGGATAAACAATTTAAAAAAAAGTTATTGGCATTGATCTGCATTAATGTCAAATTTTTTTTTTTTTTTTCTTAAAAAAGCAGAACTCTCGTGGTAACTATAATGACAGAACAAAACAGTACTGCTGCTTCAGAATATTTCAGACATATGGACACATATTGCACAAGTAAGCAAATCCAGACCACACGCAACAACTTGATCTTCCATAGTTAAATGAATGTGATAAAAAGCATACAACATTTAGCAATGCTGCTATGTTGTCGCCAGGGTGGCCAGAGCGAACTTCACGCTCTCGCCCACTTTAGTGTGAACGCAGTAAGGCATTTGTCAGAGTACTGCACCCAATTTGTTAAGGTTAATTAAAAGCAACACTTATCAGTTTGAGGATCAGACATCACACGTTCTCGATGAAATCTGATAAAACCATATCATTTCACCAGCAACAATTAGACTCATAATTACGGTCCCAGAGGTTTATTTTCAGGTCATGTTTATGCTCATTTCAGGCATAGTCAGGAGTCCTATAAAATGTTATTTGGCAGCTCGTCAGTGTTATTGAAAGGACAGTCTCATGCTCTGTGGACCGTTCACTGGGTGGCGTGAAGCTATGAAGAGCCTCCTACTGAAAACCTTTCAGCGAGAGAAAAACACTACTGAAAAATACATCTGCATCTGTTGTAGGACATGAATAATAATAATAATTCTGCATAATTACCAGAGACAATTAGACTTTTTGCACATGTTCGTCATGCATTCTCATGTGGCCCTTTGTTATGTGAGAAGCATAATGGCCATGGCACAGAAACAGGATCTATGAATGACGCACACCAGGCATTTGAATAATATGTGGGACACACACGGTCGAGGCCAGTGGGGTAAACAGGCCTGTCAGTCACAACAGCTGGGACAGAGAACACTGAAGAGCGTGCTCATGCTGGTGTGGGTGGAATCTGATGGGGAGCCACTAACTGAATATGTGAATTCCCTCAGTGATAAAGGCAGCCAGTGGGCGTCTCTGAACAGCTCTCCAATGTTTCAGAGCGGCACAGACATAAACGCTTCCTATACGGCCATTTCTGTGAATGCAAGGGATTTAGAGTTGAATAATACTTCAGCCTACAGCGATATTTAGTCACACATGCCGATGTGTGTATTTTTTTAAATTTTGCGAATCATAAAATTTGAATGTGTTGAATATGCTCTACTCTTTTCAATAAGACTGTGGAATTATATGGAAAATTTATGTGAATGAGGACCGGAGCTGACTAACTACAAAATAGAAGCCAGCGAATACGTTACTGAGAAAGTTTATATAATACATTCTTTGTTTCGGGTCTTATAACAATATAAAATTTTTGTTTGCAAGTCATTATTGACTAAAAATCCACACATTCTCTTCTTGATATTTTAAAAAGTTCAACAGTAGTGATGTCTGATTTGTGAACTGAGTTTTCTGTGAAATGGTTGACCCAGTTCACAAAACTGTTCATAAATTAATACAGTGAATTAAAATGAATGATACAATGAATTAAAACTATTATACAGAAATCCCAATTTGGAACATAGAAACATTTTCTATTTACACCTAATCAAATTATATTGTGGACTAATGTCCTTGACATCCAATTTGTAAACTGAATTGTCTTTTTGTTTTTTAGAGTTGGTGATTTTCCTTGAACTGGTTGCCCCAGTTCACATTTCTGTGATATAGACCATTTCAATGTGGTCATATCATTGGCCCATGAACATTTCCTGCTTGTTATCAAACTAGATCATAACTGTTACAAGAGGCAATTCAGTCATAACTTCATGTTAAAACAGCTATCATAACATTATCTATGTGGCTCTTTCGGATTCTCGGCACCTATAGAATTGAAAAAAGTAAAACAGGAAGCATGTTGGGACCATTGTTATTGTTTACATCCATCAAAATGGTCTGTAGAAATCACCATTTGAGACCTAGAAACAGCATCAGCTGTGTAACATTGATTGTGACAGAATTTGGGCCATTTTTGATAAATGAATCAAGTGTTGCACACCTGATCGAGTCATGTTGTGAACTAATGTCTTCAAAAAAAATGAATAGATAACAAGCCTTCATGCATATGTGTGAATGAACAGAGCAGTTCCTTATACAACACACAAATTCCAGAATGAGTATTTACGAAGTGTTGCCTCAATATATGAGGACATTTAAACTCCAGAGCTGCTTTGACAGCAGTTCTATATGACCAAAAAATAAATAAATAAATAAATTATATATATATATA
>CAIGQQ010006950.1:1526259-1550612 GCA_903798035.1 Danio albolineatus
ATATATATATATATATATATATAAACACTGATCGTTTGATGCGCTTTGGTACAGCGCGAAGTCATGTGTTTTAATCATAGCATCCATAGTCTGAATGTAAATCCCCTTCTCTGGCAGCACTGGGGCAACATTAGAGAGTTGGACCAAGGTGCATCAAATGAATGGTATTTAAAACGAAAAATAGAAAACGTGTAAATATTTTTCATATATTAGACACAATTTTGATCTTTGTATTTGCACCAGCGCTGCGATGCACGTCCATGACCTGACGCATTGGGTTCAATTAGGCTTTCCAGTATCGGTGTTGAGTCCATTAAGGCTGATTTATACTTCTGCATCAAGCACATGGTCCGGCGCAGTCTTCACACGGTCCCATAGCCCTTGCCGTGGCTGACATGCACCTCTCCAAAAAATAAAAATATAACTACACGTTGCAACAACAAGTAGCGCAAGCTCTCTAATTGGTTGGCTTGAGTAGCTGTGACAAGTGTGGGCAGTGCGGAGAGCCGTGAGCCCGATGGAGCAAGTGTTCCTTATGATTAAAGTCTGCTGGTTCCTGCCTCTGAATGAGCGAGTTTGAGCTACTTGTACATTAAGGTAGCATTCAGAAAAAAACAAAGCACCCGTGAAGAAGCTCGACACAGAGGAACAGAAAGACCTACTGCCAGCTAGCATTTCGGAAGTGTTATTGCAGAGCAACACAAACAGCACGCAGAATTATAAATGCACGGCTACTCACTAGGCATGGGCCGGTATAAGATTCTGACGATATGATAACCTTGGATAAAAATATCACAGTTTCACGGTATGACGGTATTGTGATTACTGCTCTAAAATATATTATTTTTAAATGTCTAGCTAAAAAAAAAAAAAAAAAATTTTTACCTTTGAACACAATATATTTTAAGTTGAGAAACATTTAAAGTATTTTGGGGCAGTAAACATGTCAGGGTAAATAATTCAAGTTAGTCATTGACTTCTGCAATCTTCATTTGTTTCAAAAACACAGATGTCTTTCCAATTTACACACAAAAAAGAAATAAAAATGTATATAAAAAATCTTACTCATACCTTAGGAACGAATTTTGAAAAATTTTGGCGGTATGAAAACCTTGACTTTTACAATCCACGGTATACCTTGAAAACGGTTATCGTCCCATGCCTACTACGCACAAGGCTTGCCTCATGGGTCAAACCGATCGCTCGACACAGAAGTATAATACAGCCTTTAATTCCACTATATCTGTTCAGCACAGGGAACAGAACCAACCCCATGACGTCAGACACCGCGACATTTCAAAATGGTGCAGCACCCTTGCACTTAAAGCTATAATAAAATATGCCATTTTCCTTAAAATGGTTACACTAATTGGGTTTGTTTAATATATTTTCATTAAAGTGCAAAGCAGGTTACAAAATAATGTAAACTTGACTGACTGCTTCACTTCCACTTTAAACTCCCTATCGATCAGCACAATATGTAATTTTCACTATTTTCTTGAGCTTAATTTAGCTTTGAATGCAGAACAGAACATCCAAGGGTATGATATAAAGCTTGGGATGAATCACAGATCCTCATAATATGATAACTGGAAAGCAGCGGAAACGGTGCCAATGCTGCAACAGACTCAGCATGTCTGTGAAAGACAGTAAAGCTGCAGGTTTTACTCTGACTTTAAGCTCATTTGGACAAACTGCTTCAAAAGATGTTGTAAAAAAACAAGACATAAATAAATGCATATTATAGAATAATGCCAAATTGTGCTTCAAAGATCATTAGGTTTGTTCCGAGAGGTTCACTGACAAACAAAAACAATAGATTAACTGGAAGACCATGTACAGCACTGGGACGAGCAATGCCAAGGTTGTGGGTTTGAACCCCAGGGCAAGCAACTGCATGTCTGCTAGCCATGCCAGAGGTATACACAGAATAATATAAAAAAAAAATTATGATAATGTAGTAATGATATATGCCATTAATTCACCCTGCCCTAATATGCAATATATTTACCATTGAATTTTTAATTCTACTAAAACAAAGATGCTACGTACATTATAGCATGAGCTGTTTTTCATTTAAATTAGACCATAATATAAAACATTGAATAAGAACAGTGTTTTGCCTTTGTTATAGCAATCTTTACCAAGCTAGAGTATTCTTAAACAAAACAAAACAGAAGGCAGAATGAAAAAAGCAAATTAATCGGCACTTTTTTCTGATATTCTGATATCTAAAAAAAATAATAAATAAATAAAAAACATTTTTAAACTATAACACACACACACACACACACACACAAAACAATATTTTGTGTTTCTGCTATATATATTAAGATATAAAAACAATTTCCCCAATCGAATGGCCCTATTTGGAAAGAATGTATTAATTTGCAACTGATTGGCATGATTTTGTTGGGGAACAAATCATGCAAATATAAGTGTGAAATAAACAGTGCTTTATGGTTTTTAGTGTATAGTCAAATCATATTAAGGTACACAAATTGAAAAAAATAGCACCGCAAAGATTTTACTGTTTAAACATTCATTCGTTTTTTTTTCGGTTTAGTCCCTTTATTAACCAGGGGTCACCACAGCGGAATGAACCACCAACTTATTCAGCACGTTTATGCAGTGGATGCCCTTTCAGCTGCACTGTTAGCGCTTAAAAACGTGCAAACGATAAACTTTTACTCCATTAAGGTTAAACTCTGCAGTAACTTCACAAACAAAAAACACAAACGTCATGTATTTAGAATTGTGGCTATATAATTCCAATATAATAATATACATATATAATCCTAAACAATACAATCCCAACTCAACAATGCAGATCCTGCGATGTGACTTGCGATATCGACGCTGAAACAATATATTGTGCAGCCCTAGTACAAACAACCTGGGGAGCCAGATTAGGCAGAGGACAGACTATGGCACGGACCCTCAAAACCTATAAGCAAAACATAGAAACATAATAATAATAATAATAATAATAATAATAACAGAAAAATAATAATTTAACTGCGCATGACAAACAATTCTAGTAGAGTTGGCATTCTAATATCACACAGCAAAACCAGACGGTAGATCATCGCTGGTAGTCAGCGAAGGACATGTTTAATATCTCATATTAGGACAGCTGGTGTAGTGACTGATGAGGGTGGGTGCATAAGGAGACAGAAGAAGCTCTATTCTTGGATTTCCCTCCCACTTATTCCCTGACTTTAATATAATGCACTGCTTTACCTGACGTAACGGAGGAGAGCTAGTTCACTAGCCACAAGACAGTTCACATAGTTAATTAGCAAGAAAACACGTGTGTAACCAAAAGAACATTACTCAGTAGATGGGAATGAGTCTCTGGTGAGTTCTGCAGCTGTTTGCAAGGCAAGTAGTTTCCTGATATATGAGGTTAAAGCTTGGGATGGTGGGGGGTGGGGGGCATGTACTGTAAAGCTGACACGCAATGGTGTAACTCACCAGAATATGATGCGCAGTGGATATTTATCTCAGTCTGTACTTCTTCAATATGAGCAGAGCTTCCCGATGAGCAAGAGTGGAGGATTTAAGGCAGGTGCACAACAACAAGAGTGTTATCTCTGTCTATTTAACGTGGGTTTCTGCGTAGAAGCTCACTGGCTATTGGCGCACAGACGCAAAATGCTGGTCTGGGTTCCACACAAGCCCTTCATGTCATCTCAACGGAAATAGATTAAGTTAACTTAATGGTTTTTACAATTTTGAAGATGATTGAACATAACGCAATTAGGCAGTCTAAAAAAAAAAGATCAAGAACTGTGTTGTTTCAGGTGATATTAAAGAAGTAGTTTGAACAAGCAGCAAAAATATTTTTTGATTGTATAAATGAAGATTAGCTCAAATTACTGAACAAAAATAAAATGATCTAACAAGACTATTAATAATTTTAAATTGTACAGAAATCTGTGTTTTTGAAACAAATGAAGACAGCAGAAGTCAATGATTTGTTTGAATTATTTAGCCTGACATGTTTATTGCTCCAAAATACTTTAAATGTTTCTCAAAATAAAATATATTGTGTTTGTTTTTTACCCAGACATTTAAAAAGAATTTATTTTAGAGCAGTAATCACAATACCGTGAAACTGAAATAATGTAAAACCACCAGAATCTTATATCGTCCCATGTCTAGTCCTAAGTACAGTGTCACTGAAATTTTCATTGTGTGTGTATTTTGCTTTTGAGAGGATAGCAAAATAGATTATTGAAACCTCATTCTCAAAGCTGAGATAGCACCAGGATGTTAGGTGTGATCTTATATTGCAGGTGTTTGGCAAATATTAGGTTTTAGAATGGCTTATTCTGCAAACAATGGCTCATCAGACACTAGTGTCATTTTTTTTTATACATAAGGGATGTCAATTATCACAAACCTTCATTAATTAACAATCAATCAATCAATTAATCGATAACCTTAGGCCCAATCCCAATTCTACCCCTTAGCCTTTCCCCTTACCCCTCATTTTGCGCATTCACATAAAGGGGTAGGGGTGTCCCAATTCTCTAGCTTGAAGGCGTAGGGCTAAGGGGAAGTGCTAGATAGCCCTTGAAACTGAGATTTTTCAGGACCAAACTCGAAACCAATACCGGTACGAAAAATTCCCAGAATACACCATCTACAACGGCAGCAAGTAAGGAGATGCACAAATCAGTATTTTTGTCAGTGTTACGAATTTTACAACAAACAAGCACATGTTTTAACGCAATGGTTTAAAAAAAAAAACAATTAAAAGAAACACTAAATTTCACTTTCTACAATCCCTAATAACTCCTGTATAGTAGTCCCACAACATTCTTTCACATCCGTCACTCGATAGCACTCGAATACTCTACACTCGGTATAATGTTAATGTTGTTTTCGTGTGTTTACATAGATGAATATGGCCACGGTGTAACTACACAGTACAGTTGTGAGCTTATTGCCACATTATATTGTTATGATAACATTGGAGGCAAAGATATCATGCTTTCTTGAAGACAAAAAACAAAAAAGTAACGCAACTTGAATAACTACAGCAGTCTCCGTCGTCGATCTCATGTGAAGTAAGAGATCGCGATGGCGTGTGAAGGTGTTGTAGTGCTCTCCCATTTCTTAGGGGTAAAATACGAAGCCCTTCCCCTTCAGACTCTGTTCCAAGGGCCAAGGGAATGGGGAAGGGGTAAAACAAAAAGAATTGGCATTGGGCCTTAATAACGTGTCTGCTTCAGTGGCACATTGTCACAGACATGACAGGATGTGTAAATGACAATCAAAATGCATGAAACACAAATCATGAACTACACACATGCACATGAACACACTGCTGCAGTTCACTCGTTGAAGATCACTGAATGACTGTAAATGAAATAGCACCATCCACTGAGCTATGCTGCGATTTTGACATAATTACATTATTCATCGTTCAGCTCCGGCCCAGACAATTCAGACTTCACGCACACAAGCCATCCCTCTAATTGAGTGGTAAACGAGACTGATTAACAGATAAAGAAGCAGCCAGCAGTTGAAGAATGTGGCCTACTCTACTCATTTCCTGCCAGAAGCAGAGATGACACACAGCACTCCTCCCATTCACAGCTTAGGTTTGAGTTACAGCGGTGTGAGGGCTGGAGGGACGCGAGGAACACTGTAGTGCACACACTCGTGTAAAGCCCCGCCATACGCAGAGCTGAAACACAAGACGTCGGGCCCCCAGCGCGAATGAAATATCCATGAGCTTTTCCGGAGTTATCCTCCACCCTCCTTCCTGGTGCTTTGTTTCTCCTTCTCCCACTTTCCACGGCCAAATCCTCGCTCTGCGCTTAAGATTAAACTGCGGGAAGCCATTTTGTGAGGTCGATCAGAATACTTCAGGCATTTAAAAATATATCCCAATCCAACGTCAGATAAATGAGCTGTCAGACGACCTCAGATAAATGAGTTGTCAGCCAAGAGGGTCAACTGGAATGCTAAACCTCCTCATGTGCAAGAATAGACAAGACATTTTCACTGCCAAAGACGTAGAAGGTCAGCCTTTCCAAACTAGCATGGTGGATCAACTAAGATCCCATAGGAAGAAGAGCAGTCTCGAGGACAAACAGACAGACTTCCTCAACATCGAGTCATTGGGCGCAAAAAGGAAGGGAAACCCAAGCCATATACCTCGGAGGGAACAAGTGGTTAAAAGCACAATACAGTGGAATGAGAGAAATGCATTCAGCCGGCAGTGACTAGAGGAGGTGGACATCCTGAATCTGATGTGTGGTGTATTAGTCACAGCACTGAGCCAACAGCGAATAGACTGCAACCTTATGGCGAAAATGCTGACAGATGTCTGGCTGTCTGTGACCGACAGCTTGTCTGACACTATCAGAACGACTCGGATGCAACACGCAATGACGATTATTGTGCTTTCAAACGACCTTAAAACTGGGTCTGGGTCTGCTTCGAGAAAGCTAATTGGTTCCAGAGTGCACTCAACCCAAACAGAGAGGACCGGCAGGAATTAGAGCCAAAAAACAAGCTTGAAAAGAAACAGGCTATTTATGTCGGTCAGTTTAGAGAATAGCCCTTGGTCAACTGTCATCCCTGTAGAGATACGAGTGATGCTTATAGCGACACTGATGAGCATCAGAGACGAGAGCGGAGTGCTTTCTATGAAGAAGAAAAAAAAAGAAGCTTAATATCGCACTGGCCTACTTATGAGTCAGACGGTGAGAAACAATATACTGAAAAGTACAGTCTTAAAAGTCTGGCAAGCTGAAATAATCCCAGCGTTTAGCATTTCTTGTTTACAACAGCTGAAAGAGTGCATCCTGCAGTATTTGTCCGGCAGTGACCTGGGGGAGGTGGCTGTGTGACTGACCCCTGGGTGCTGTGCAGTAACCTAAATCCAGTCGAGGCGCGTGGGAGCCGGCCAGGCTGCTGAGGGAGGCTAAAATCACCATATGAGCTCTTCATCCTGTCTGGAGGCCCCACAGAAACACGGCACTGCACAACACAGCACTGTCTGTAGCTGACCACACTGCAGTCTCGCACACATGGACATAAAGACCTACTGCATTACAATGTTTTACTAGGGCAACAGGCTGGATTACTTTTTTTTTTTCCAGGAAACAAAATATACGTAAACAACAACAAAATAGAAAACTACTGCCATTAAATCAAAAAGTTACGAATTGAAGTAAGATCAAGTTGGGGAGACAAAACAACAACAACAACAACAACAACAACAACTAGGGCTGTCACGATATCTATTTTTGCTGGGCGATATAATGCACCCAAATGTATTGCGATAAACGATATTATTGCCACTTTATAACATGTATATACTTTTTTTTAACTTAATAGTGTAATAATTCAAGTGCACTGTTTGAAAGAACAATGAATGTTTTATTTTTAAGAATATTTAGACATCTGAATTAGAACATGAAAAGAATATTTTAGAACAAATAAAAAGTAAAAGATGTAAACAAAAAAGCATAAGAACAATCATGTTTAGGTCAAAAGTCGACTTTTAAAGCATCTCAGTCACCTCTACAGGCCATTTTTTAATGATCAGGCAGATTCAGAGACAGAAACACCAACATGTTCACCATGTTTGACTGCAGAGTCCAGTCAGCAGATATGTAGTGTATGGTCAAGCTCATACATGGGGTCATATTTGAACTTGACCACATATCTAGTTGCAGAGAAAAATGAGATGTTTTTAATCTACTTTAGTATGTTGTCCTTTACTTTGCTGTACATAGATGAAATTGCAGTCTGTGAGGTGTACGTTTTTTTTTTTTGGCAGTTCGTTCTGTTTGTTAAAGGTTTGTAGCATATTTATAAATGCTGTTTTTTCTACCGTGTTTAACGGCTGCATCTCTTTAGCTATAAAGTGAGTTACGCTGTCTGTGAGTGCGTCATTTGGCGCCGTCACGTTTATATTTGCACTGCCGGGTAAATGCATCTGTTAACGTTACCTGTCTGGAAGACCCTTCTCCAGTAGTAGGTTGTTGTTCCCATGTTAAAAATAATAGGGTGGATGTTTTAGGTGGCATTTAAATGGTTAGTTGTGTTGCCTTTTTTTTCGTTGCCACTATTCTGAAACAAATTTGACATATCGGCTCTCCTTTTTCATTCGGCTTAAAGCCAAAATGTTCCCACACCGGAGCTGAAGACTGTGGCTTTGAAACCATGTCCATCGCGAGTTCTTTAAACTTACCGACTGTATACTAAACACAAATCAATGGGTTCACGTCTCGACTTCCTCACCTCCACTATTCGCTCTCTCGCTCCCTCTCTCTCTGCGTGTGTGTGTTTGTGGGTCTGTGCGAGCAGCATGCGTGGAGATGCTGCATAAGCCTCGCCTTCCACAGAAAGCAGAATGCAGCGTGTTCGACAAGAACTTTGCTTGCTAAATAGACAGGGCCGGAGCAAGATGAACCGCCGCTCTAGGCAAAGGCGGCGGTCACCCTGCCCTCAACACGAAACCGGTTGGCAAACCAGGGTTAAGATGGGGGTGTCGCGGATGGCGCCCTCACTATTCTTCCGCCCTGGCCGGCCACTTAGGTCGCCTGTACATAGACAATATATCGCCCCTCCAAAATTTACCGCCCTCATTTTCATATATCGAGCAATAATCGCGACAGGCCTAACAACAACAACAACGACGACGACGACGACGACAACAACAACAACAACAACAACAACAAAAAACGCAAGTGTGCATAATCCAACATACAAAAGCCTGATTGGAATAATGCAACAGGAAAACATGGTTGTTCATTTTCAGAAGTTGAAATGATGCTTTCTTTTGCCCAAAGGAACATGAAACGTATGTCATTTTAAAAAAAATAAAAGAATATATAGATAGATCAGCAGCCATTTCCTTTTAAAGTTGCACATTAAAGGGGTGATCCAGGATGTATTTTTAAAGCTTGATTATGTTTATGGGGTGCAAAGCAATGTGTGCTCATGCTTCATTTGTGAAAAATCAATATTTTTTCATATATCTTACTTTGATTATATACAGCTACTCAGCTAACATGATAACGACTGTTATATTTCCTAGTTCCTCTAAAAGGCCCGCCCTCAAAAGGCTCTGATTGGTCAGCTAACATAATGTGCTGAGATTCGCAGATCGGCTCCACATCACCAGAAAGCGTCCTGCTATAACGTTACAGCACATCTGGCCACGTCCCTTCGCTGCGCAGGGTGTATGCTTGTAACCTGAAGGGTTTGTGACATCATTAACCAGGATGTATTTTTTTGTAGTCCCCAAACTTCATTCGCTGTAGGCTTTGCTAAGATAACTCTGTAAAAGCCAATGTCTCCCTTTGCATTGGACTTTGAGCATATTACACACAGAGATGTTGTTTATGTTCACACAACAACATTATTTATCAACTAAAGTTTAAAATATGATATCGTAGTGGACCACCCCTTTTAACATTCACCAAGGAAATTGCTACTTCCTAACAAACTTGTGCGAAGTAGCAACAAAATATGTGTTTCTGCAAATGATGACAGGATGCTCTGTTTCTTGCATAATATACAAGCACCACCTCAGAGCATGCAGAAAGTATATGGAGCATTTGGAGGTGGATGGGCTTTTTGATGATGGATTTTGACTCAAGTTATTTCAGAATCATTCGCTTGTTAAATGTGACCTCACATGAAGCTTCCAGGTCTTCCAGGTCCAAGTGCTCTATCAAACTGTATGGGGAGACTCAACAAATGGTAATCATAAACATTTACAAAGTGCTGTAATACTTTCCAAAATCAGTCGCAATGTACAGTATGTCACAAAAGTGAGTACACCCCTCACATTTCTGCAAATATTTATTTATATCTTTTCATAGGACAACACTGCAGAAGTGATTCTTTGACACAATGAAAAGGAGTCAGTGTAAAGTTAGTTTAGCAGTGTAAATTTAGTGTCCCTTCAAAAAAACTAAAAATACAGCCAATAATAGCTGAACCCCTGGCAACAAAAATGAGTGCACCCCTTAGAAAAAAATTGAAAAGTTAATATTTTGTGTGGCCACCATCATTTTCCAGCACGGCTTTAATTCTGTTGGACATGGAGTTGACCAGAGCTTCACAGGTTGCCACTGGAATCCTCTTCCACTCCTCCATCACAACATCACCAAGGTGGTGGACATTTGACACCTTGTGCTCCTCCACCTTCCTTTTCAGGATGCCCCAGAGGTGTTTTAAGGGGTTTAGGTCTGGAGACATGGTTGGCCAGTCAATCACATTTACCCTGAGTCCCTTTAGCAAGCCAGTGAGGTGTATTTGGGGTCATTATCATCCTGAAACACTGCTTTATAGCCCAGTTTCCGGAAGAAAGGGATTATGCTCTGCTTTAGTATGTCACAGTACTTGTCAGAATTCATGTTCTCCTCATTGAATTGTAGCTTCCCAATGCCAGCAGCACTCATGCAGTCCCACATGATGACACTCCCACCACCATGTTTAATGATAGACAAGACACACTTTTGTTTTTGTACTTCTCACCTGGTTGCCACCACACACGCTTGGCACTATCTGAACCAAATAGGTTTATCTTGGTCTCATCAGACCACAGGACATGGTACCAGTAATCCTGGTCCTTAGTTTGAATGTCTGCGGCAAATTGTTTGCGAGCTTTCTTGTGCATCTTTAGAAGAGGCTTCCTTTGAGGACAACCATGCAGACCAATTTAGTGCAGTGTGCGGCGTACGGTCTGAGCACTGACAGGCTGACCCCCCATCCCTTCAATACCCGAAGCAATGCTGGAAGCACTTATCCGTCTTTTTTCAAAGACAATCTTTGGATGTGACGCTCAGAACGTGCACTCAGCTTCCTTGGCTGACCATGGCGAGGCGTGTTCTGAGAAGAACCTGTCCTCTTAAAGCATTGAATGGCCTTGGCTGCAGCACAGTTTCAGAGTGTTGGCTCTTCTTATAGCCTAGGCTTTGTGCAAAGTAACAATTTGTTTTTTCAGGTCTTCTGAGAGTTGTTTGTCATGAGATGCCATGTTGAAATTTCAGTGGCCAGGTTGAGAGAGTGGAAGAGCTTTTATACCAAATTTAACTCGCCTTCTATCTGGAAACACCTGAGACAGTGTAAAACTAATTAGTCACGTGCCACAGGGGAAGGAAAATGTCTAATTGTGCTCAATTTGTACATTTTCACTTAGGGGTGTACTCACTTTTGTTGCCAGGGGTTCAGCTATTATTGGCCGTATTTTAGTTATTTTGAGGGACACTAAATTTACACTGCTAAACTAACTTTACACTGACTCATTTTTATTGTGTCAGAGTCATTTCTGCAGGGTTGTCCCATGAAAAGATATAAATAAATATTTGCAGACATGTGAGGGGTGTACTCACTTTTGTGACATACGGTATATATGCAACCATGCCTAATTTTTGGTGTCCATGAGGTCCAGAGACTGTTGTGTACACCATGATTTTATATCAAATTCACTTTAATTTGTAATATGACTAAAATGTGGTTATAAACAAATATTTTCTCAATTCAAATGAGTAGCGGGTTGGACCCAGAAACAGCATTTTGTACAATAAATAATGAAAGCGATTTGCTGATTAGTCCAGATATCTATTGAGAAAAAAAACAAATCACATGACACTGATATACATCAAAGAATCTCTTTGGTAAAGGTGTTTGTAATGTAGTTTAAATGAATATCTTTGAATAATGGCAACAAAAATTTAAATAAATAAAAATTGTAATGATGCACAAATGGTTCTAGCCACACGTTTGCACTATTATGGATATTTTATTACCCTATAATTTGTGACCTTAAATATGCAACAACAAAAAAGAAAATGGCTGGATGGAAAATAGCCAGTGCCATACAGAAGTGAAGGATATGCATGGTCTACAAGAGTCTTGCTTTGCCATTCATTGTTATAAAGTATTTGTCTCTACAACCTTTATACTTAGCTACAAAGTGATTACACTGCAAATTCAAAAGTGAAAATGAAGTGCGCTTCCTCTCCAATAAAGTAATTTCAAAACCAACATATTGATAGTAGCTCCCTAATGAATGCAAATTAAACGCCCTTCCGTGGTAATACTTACAAGTTTACGTACTTATATTTGAACAGACCCTCACTATGACAATTAAATAATACTTTGTTTTGACAATAACACTGGCTAGCATTGTAATTATTCAATTTGTAACATCATATAAATGTCTTTATTCCAATTAAAATAAGTAGCCTAAAAGTCAATTCAACATGGAAAACATTGCCACATGATAAAAAAGTTCATTTCTAACACTGCTGAAAACCCTGCACGAAATATTTAAACAACTTTAAACCCTAGGATTTAACAGCTCACGACAGGCCAAAACCAGTTAAGGTACCATCACAAACACCTACTCACCAAAATATTTTCTGTTTATCTTTTTCCCTGCAATCTCACACCCTTAAATCATCCTCTTTAAAAATGAAACTAACTTGTCAAGTTGAAAATTGCTTTTTGTGAAGCTTGTTCTGCTGTCTAGAATTAAAAAAAAACATTTGAACTTATGACCATAAACCAACTGGTCAATTAGACAACCCACTGAAGATGTGATTTTGCACATATTTACACTTAAATTACACTTGTCTTCAAAGGGGTGAACTACAAATAAACTGTCCAGAAATACTTCGGCGACTGCTTCAGTTAAAAATTAAGCCAGTAATAAAGATGAGGCATAATAGAGGTTAAATAGTTTTGGTTGGTACCGAGTGACCGTAATACAATAATTCTCATAATCTTTTTTTTTTCCACTTATGACTCTTTAGTTCAAGGTGCAGTGTCTTTCATAAAGGGTGAGTCTATCCTCCTGACACAAATGTTTTGAGTTCAAGTGCACAAAAATAACAATTACGTAAAACATTGAGTTCAGAACAGACGCAATACGTACTTGCAGGCAAAATAAAAACAAGCAATGGTTTAACACAAAACATTGTGTTTAAGGTATTTTGACACGTGGTGAGGATAGAATGTCCATAAAGCAGCACTTAAACTTTGCTTTATCACTGATATGCACTAAACTTGTCAGGCTCATAAAGGCACATGGTTAAATACGTAAAATACATTAAGCAGGTTTTAGGAGTAATGCTATAGTAATAGTAATAAAGACAGTAATAAAGTATTTAATTAAAATGTGTACTTAAGTTTTTATATGAAGATGCATTCAAAAGTGAGAATAAAAATATGATGTTGTTATGATGCTGTAAATATTATTAGAATGATTTCAGAAGCATCACGTGACACTGAGGAGAAGTAATGTTACTGAAAATTTGCATGTTCTAAACATTGATAATTATTCAGATTGTTGATTTCTAATGGTTAAAAGAACGGTTTTATCCAATTATAAAAAAATAAAATAAAAAAAATAACACAAAAAACTAATTACAGAATTTTTTTTTTTTAAAGTGTGTATACAATAGCCTACACTTAAAATACTTTAAGCGCACTGTCAAATCCCTCAGTAAAGTAAAAACAAATTTGCCACATACTTGCCTCGCATTATCATTGAGTTTTAGGTGGTTATTAAACAAACCCAATGCATTGTTGTTTATTCAAAACGGCAATGAAGAACAACAGAAAAAAAAATCTAAAAACATGACCGAAATCTTCATCTTCATATAAAGTTAGTCAACATGGTCTGGTAAAAGACAGAACCTGAAGCAATTCAAGCAATTTAAGTGCGCTCGGTCGACAGGAACATCAATTTGCAGACAAGCAAGCCAACAGAGAAAGCACCTGGACACTGTAACAAAGTGAGCAATGGACTAGGCATGGGCCGGTATAATATTCAGACGGTATGATAACCTTGGATAAAAAATCACGTTTTTCACGGTATGATGGTATTGTATTAACTGCTCTGAAATATATTATTTTTAAATGTCTGGCTAAAAAAAAAAAAAAAAAAAAAAATGTTCCCCTTTGAACACAAAAGATTTTATTTTGAGAAACATTTCATATATTTTGGGACAGTAAACATGTCAGGCTAAAAAATTCATATGAATCATTGACTTCTGCCTTTCAATAACACAGATTTCTTTACAATTTTAAACAGCATCTTTGATATACTGTTGTCCTGAAAAAAATTTAAATAATTTTAAAAAATTTTAATTAAAAAATCATACCTTAAGAAAAGTTTTAAAACCTTGACTTTTCCAAAACACGGAATACCTTGAAAACGGTTATCGTCAGAAGCCTACAATGGACCACAGTCAGCCTGGATAACACACCCAAGTCTGAACTAGAGTTCAAACATTTCTCTGTACTGGAATTTTGGTAATGAAAATTTGGTACTGAAATTTGGTCTGGAGATTGACATTTTTAAAATGTCAGTATTTACTGGTACTGAAATTCCAGCATCCTGAAAACACTAGTTTGAACCGAAGATACATCGCTGCAGATCATAGTCCGAGATCCATTTCCTTCCCTCTAAATCAGAACATTCACATACCTTGCTGGCAAGCAGACAAAGATTTTTTTTTTTTACAATCAACAAATTTATTATTACATGATCCAATTGAACAATTGTAATCAGCTACTGTTATTTGACTATTGTTTTCAGTTTCAGTTAGTATATACCATTTGGTCAACTAGACTTGCACATACCTAACAAAAAGAAAATTTAAAAAAACATTAAATCATGTCTTCGCCCATTTCTTTTGCGACAGGTTTACCTCACAGCAATGGAATCCTAGCAGCTCACCGCTAAAAGCAAACAAACACACAAACACGAGCACATTTCCTATGTAGAACAAGGATCTGTTGCTTTCCCGGTGAGTTCCGTAGAGGCATTTATTTGTACAGGACGGGTGACGGCCAGGCTCTGATCAATAGTGTCAGTTTACTTTGCCGCAGACCATCCGAATAAACAGCATCCAGCAATAAACAAACCCTGAAATCACCCGGACTTCCCATCAAAATCACACTCAGGAATGTCTGAGAGGCCACATACTCCACATACCTAGACAGCCATGAACATGAAACACTCGCATGCGGGAGGACGGGGGAGACGCAAAGATAAGAACAGGGGAGAGGAGAGAGAGGAAACAGGCGAGCAGGCAGCACGTGACACAAAAAACAATAAGAGCAGACCAATGCTGCTTGTGCTTCTTAATGAATAAGAAGGATTCCCCAGTGTCCAGCCCTCTGGATCCAGCACAGGCTCTCAGTCACAGGGGCCTTAAGCCTCTTTTCACGATGCATGCTGCTTGTGCCTAATGCCTGGCATAGTAGCTGACTATGCCATGCTACAGCTTGTACGCAAAGCATAATCCTGGCTTTATAAGAAATGTTTTGGACAAGCAATTATGGAGAAGGATGGCACATGGAGAAGTCGAGTTTGCAAGGGGACATGGGTTGTTTCATTAATCATTAATAGAGACTGGTCAAGCCAACATGGCTGTATTTACACCGCAGGGCTAAATGCACAGATACCTTTTTTCGTGCCACGTTTACATTCAGTTAAAAGAAGACATTAGTGACCTTCCAAGAAGCATCGTTAGAACATCATGTTTTCGACCTTGGACTAGGAATTGCTGGATGAATAAAAAAAATATATAGAATAAATAAATATTTCACAATAATTCAATGAGCCAGTTAGCCTTTTGCAAAGAGTTTACTACTCTGTAAACATGAGATGCTAAGTCGTGTTATGCTTCATTTCGCTAACAATGATTTATAAAGGTTTGAATATTCACAACTTGCCTCATGATTCCATGACAATTAAGCATCACGTGCATCTCTTCCACTGATTGTAAATTATTTTGTTGTTGAAAATAACAAAGAGAAAAATAACAAATAGTTGAACAAATTCATAGACCTGGACCTGGGCGATTATGATGACCTTTTTCAAATCAATGAGTAAGCAATAAAGTCAACAGATTTTAGCTGGTGAGTAAAAGTAAAAAAAAAGTAAACAGTTATTTGCTAAATTTAAAAGTAGGTATGGGTGATAATAACCTATAACTGAGGTAATTACCCATGTTGGGCATTTCGTAATCTTAAAACACTACGCATGTGGAGAGACTTTTAATAATAAACTCACGCCTTCTGTCATTTATGGCGTGCTGCATATAAATAATATTATTTAACCGCGGCGAAGGGTCAAAGGGTCAGCGCTCATGTACACCATCCACATTTTCACTTCAGCAAATCAGTTTGAGCAAACAGAGAAAAATATCATTCATATTCAGAAATCAGAATCCTAACAGATTCTTAGTATAAACAGTTATTTTAATTTTTAAAATGAGCTATAAATGTGTCAAGCACATCCACTCTTTTTTTTAATTCGGTTTATATAAAATGTAATTTTTTTGGGTTATTTTAACTTCTGACAATCTTATCAACATTATTAAAAACCTTTTCACAAGATGTCTTCATTTCAAGTGATGTTTGTTTTTTATTTCAAATTGAAGTTAACCAAATAAGCACAAATCGTGTTTCCTACAATCATATTAATATCTTGAATAAAGAGAATGCATTCTTTGATTTACAAAAGATGCCCAACTTTGATGGTTGAGTACATTTACTAATGATAACTATGAACAATGAGGGGGGGATAATAGGTAAACAAATTATTACACTGAAAATAAACAAAATCATTAAAAAATCTAAATTGAGGTAGTGTTTATATTAAATTTGTAAAAATATAGCATTTAATAATAAGCAATTATTCTAGATTGAACCGCACACCTGGAGTCTGCTCAAAGAAATGCTAACTGTGCTAGAACTAGGGCTACACGATATAGCAAAAAATTGGCATTGCGATACCTTGTTTTTCTGTGATATACATTGGCATACGAGTATAATTTCACAGAAAAATTCTGTAAATAACTCTGCTGGTTAGAATTCATACATCTGCATAAAACATAATAAACAATTTGCTAGCATAGATGAATACAATAGAAAAATGAGAATTAAAACAATTGTTTTGTCTTTTATGGTTTCTAAGAACATAAATTCAACATTAAATCACATAACATTGCAATGTCTTCATTGTATAAATAATTAAATACAATTTAAATCACTGTTCAATTGAATTTCTTGGATTAAATTCACTTGATAATTTAGTAACGGTTGCTTAAAACACATGTAAATAAAAATCTTTCAAGCTTTTAGGGTTCAAATTTGTGATGACTTCACAAATCATGTTCTGAAACGTGGTTCCTGGTCATTATAATCATAACTCAACATTGCAGAGCCTGTTATGTCACTATTGCAGATGCGTATATTGCAATGTCAGTGCTAAAACAATATATCCCTATTTCAATATTAATGTTTTTACACTATAGCCCTAGTCTATAGTAACATTAAGGAACAGCTTTGCCAAATCATCAAGTATCTTTACAGGTTTGGAAAGTATACAAGTCTCACTAACACAACAAGTTAAACACAGCTGTTTTGCAGTAACAAGCAAATGTGTTTTAAAGCCTGAATGTTCATGGCCTACATTTAAAGTTTACCACCCGTGTGTGTTAGTTTAAAAAGTAACAGCAATAGTTAAAAATGCAATTATAATAGAGGCAGAATACAAATCATGGTCTTGGTAATGTTGTGCATTCTTATACAGTTGCATCCAGAATGCCTTATTCATTAACACAACAATAAAAAGCCAAACAACCCAACTAATCCACAATCCCTTCAGGGTGAATCAGAGTGAAGTCAAGTGCTTTCTCAGGGCATTATCAGCGAAGACCTTTCCAATGAGGAAACAACAACAAGAAAAAATAAGAAACTTGGATTTCTTCCCTGATTACTCTGTAACCACGATGAGGGCAATAACTTTAGAGAACGATAAAAATAAAAACAATAGCCAGAGGTGCATGCTTCAACGATGACAAAAATATTTACAGAATTATGCCCTTTTTACCCACCGAAGGGTATAATGAGACCAAGAAAGTCATTTAACTCAATAACCTAAAATCTTGTTCTACAAACCAGATATTCAACCACACAGTAAAATCTAACAGTCAAATTTATCAAATGAAATGAGTGTAGTTAACTCAAAATTTACTGGAAGTTAATTGTACTGATTTGAAAAAGAGGTTGAACTTAGTGTTGAAGGTAATGAGTTGATTAAATACCTCGTTAGTTCAACTTAAATGGAGTAAGTTTACAGTACTCATATAGATTAGTTTAACTCAAATGGTTTGTAGCAATCGGTTTCCTCAAACAGTTTGAGTAGCCTTTTACTTATTGGGCTTTACAGTACTCGGCTGGTTTGAGTTCTCTTCATTAATTGGGTTTTACAGTGCTAAAATTGCTTCATTTACTCAGATTAAGTTCACAATACTCTTTAGGATTAGTTTTTGAACTTAAATGGTTTGTTGCAATCGGTTTCCTCAAACGGTTCAAGTTACCTTAACTTATTGGGTTTTACAGTGCACCAAAAGGACACACAAAAAATACCAGAAGCAATTATTTTATTTAGCTCCGATTATAATTGGTTGAACACTTAAAATATCTGTATTACCATGTAAAAGACAAAAAAATCCATTTCCATAGCAAAACCCCACTTCCTGTTGTTTGAAACATAAGACCAAAGAAAGATGAACATGATACTAAAATCCTGACAGAAACAGTAGAAACAAAGAACAAGAAACCGATGCAGACAATGCTCTACGATATCAAAATCTGAACAAATTACTAAAAAATAAATCAATCAATCATGATTTAGTCTATCAAACAACGCTATCTTTCAATTTACAGAAAAAAATATTAGAAAGATACGATGATTTAATCTTCGATCTGTTGTGAAACCAATGACTTGATCTGGTCACTGCATTGTCATCCTCAGGCACAATGGAGTATTGTCTACGACCCCTCGTTGATAAGGTCACAAAAAAAGCAATCTGCCGTCAAAGCCTTCTAGACACTATAGTGTGAAGGTGTTGATTGCTAACACTTGTCACTATATAACACAGAGAAACTACTAGGAGGAATCAGTTTGCAAATGATGCAAGTTGACTAAAAACATTTATTTTTACTTTTATAACTAAAAGATAACAGTTTTCAGTTGGGTACAAGAACCGGTTCTTTGGTCGTTACTTGAAATGATCCGATTCATGTACCACTAACTAATAAAATAATGAGCCAACAACAGTTAAAGTTATGTTGCCCTCAATCAGTCAGTAGCTACACTGCGGAATGTCATTAGCAAGTTAAAACTGGGTTTTGTTTGTTTGTAGTATATTCAAGGTCAAATGCTCGATTCTTCCAGTAAAAAAAGACCGTGTAAAGTCAATCAAAAGTAAAATCATACTAAAACAGCACACTGCAAACAGAATCTGTCTTTTAATTTCCCAGTGCTGGGTTGTGGCTGGTAGGGCATTTGCTGCGCAAAATATATGCCAGAAGAGTTGGTGGTTCATTCCGCTTTGGTGACCACTGAAAAATAAAGGGACTAAGTCGAAGGAGAATGAATGATGGATTGATTGTTTTAAACAGTACCAAAACAAACATTAAAGTAAATGCATGAAATTGTGCTCAATTAATTGTACCCTTTGTGCAGCATGAAAAGTAGCTTTTTTGTGTAAATATAACTGAATTGCATAGTTGTAAATATCAGAGTTCAAAACAAATAAAGTTGTTGTCTTTTAAAAGAAAGAGCAGAAGCTAAAGAACCAAACTAGGTCAGTGTTAATTCCAGTTTCATTCAGTAACAGATTTATGACAAATTCACATCACCTTACACTTTACATTTGCTGTTTGTTCAAACTACTTATTTAAAATGAGCTGAAACAACACAATTATTGAAGGTTTTTTTTCGACAACTTAATTGTTTTATGTTCAATCCATTAATAGTGTTAAAATGAATAAGTTAATTCCTTTATGTTGTCACAACACAAGTCGATTGTGTGCTCCCCAGCATTTTTACAGTGCAGGGTCTTCACTGGCTGCCAATGGACAATGTCTCCTTTGACCATCTCTCAAACACTTTGGGTTCTCTGATTTGCTGACACTACATTGACAAAAAGCATTTTAACTTGAGACAAATCAGTTATTCTAGCAAAACTTATCCATTTATTTTAACTTTGGATACCTGTAAATCTATACAAGCTACTCAAAAAAACTGGAAACTTAATGATAATAGTATATAGCCTATTCAAATGAAGAGTACTGGTGGCCAATTAATGTCGTTTCACGCTTGTGGATCTCTAGAAATTGAAAGAAGGTATTTTAAAGAAATTTGGAAACCACAACACTGGAGTCCATTGACAATTCTCTTTATACTGACAATTATGTTATATTTTACAACATGAGTGTGAATACATGAATTATATCTTTAATATTTGATCATTAAAGTCTGCAAAATCAAGAGTATATCAGAATCATTTCAATTATGATAAGATTCTCAAACTTATCAATGTCTTTAGGCAACTACTGTTGATAACTAATTACATGCAATGCTTACCAAATCAGATTTTTTTTCTTCAAAATGTATCCAACTAACATCAATTTGAGAAGAAACAAGAATAAAAGTGGAAAATAATGTGCTCTCCCTCCAAACGCCTAAAGGGAGCACTTCTGCATCTACTGATCGCTATCAGTCAGATAAAAATCTTGCAAGCTTTCGTAACCCAAATCCTCTGGACTTAAACGCCCTGTGAGTCTAAACAGTGAAGCGGCCATTGAGGAGATTCAACACTCATTGTTTCATGAGACAGACATTCCTTGACCAATTAGAATTCCTTTCATGGGCCCAGGGGGGGAGAGCAGCACAGCTGGAGGCGCTGGGTTTGTCTGCAGCCCGACAGCTCTCCACCTCTGCTGTGGACATCTCTTCCACAAACAAACTCTCAAGTGGCCACAGAGGAGATGTTGCGAGACACAAACACATCTGTGTAAAGTAAAGCCCGGCTCATTCAGAGCTCTCTTGTTTGTGTGGGAACAAAATGTCTTTATATGGTGTCGTAATAGCTTCCATCAAAGCATTCACAGTAAAATGTTGGATGTCAAAATAGTTCTTTCAGAAAAAAAGAGGGAACATGGAATAAAAAATTACATCTAAATAAAAAAAGCAAACTAACTCACATTAAAATAAATCAATGGCCGTGAATGACATAATCCACTTCACATTCACTATGAAAAAGCCATCAGGTAATCTTAGTTAATTCAAATGTACATTTATTTTTATTATATAAATGAATGCATTATATTTTAGTTCAATAATGTTTATTTTTTAATATTTAGTAAGCTTTATTTAGGGATTTTACGGTGCTAGATTGTATTCATGCAATAGTCAGACTCCATTTGTGGCCACTTTTTGGGCTTATACCTGAAAATTACATTTCCAACTTAAACTGTAGTAAATCTTGAACGCTGTGAAGCACTTAAACTTAGTCACTTTCAGCAGAAAAAAGGACAGATTTTTATATTTATTACTATGAGATACGGTGGTATGATGGTTTAAATCATTTATATGGATTAAAAAGTGTACCACAAAATATATTTTTATTATACCACAAAATGTAAATAATTGGAAGTGGAGATTGCCAATTGCTTTATGTTTTCAACAAGAAATTATCATTTAGTTTCAGTATTAATATATGAATTGTACTTTTTATATTTTGTATTTTTGAAGGAATAACTGTTTGACATTTCCTTAAAGTGTTTTTACCTGTTTACTTGGGATATATTTTATATCTGTGAGAAGACATAACTTGAAAAGTTTACAATAATAAGGTTCGCCCACATTCAATTCAATTCAATTCATCTTTATTTGTATAGCGCTTTTACAATGTAGATTGTGTCAAAGCAGCTTCACATGCATTATAAAAAATTGAAACAGTGTCAGTCCAGTGTTCAGTGTTGAAGTTCAGTTTAGTTCATTTCAGCGTGGTTAAATATTCACTGCTGAGAGTCCAAACACTAAAGAGTAATCCATCGATGCGCAGCCCTACAAGTCCCGAACCAAGCAAGCCAGAGGCGACAGTGGCGAGGAAAAAACTTCACCAATAAAACTGTGAAATGTGACACAGTGGAATTTGTTCATCTAAAGTTATATTTTGTTTATTATATTTATAAGGTCAAAATAATATACAAAATAATTAAATGAGATCAAGTATTTTTTTCTTAAAATTTTAAATCCAAGAAGCTTATTTATTAAACAAAGCCCTTTAGTAAATTCTCTGGAATAACTATTGTCATTATAAAACGATGTCTTGAAAGATATTGTTGCCGTGAAACAAACTTTCTCGTACAATGTAATTTTAGTCATACAGCCAAGCGCAACGATGAGAAAGTCTTAAAATTCTACTTTTAAATTACACATGACTTGAAAAATTTGATTTCTCAAAAAGAACCTTTCAGTAAGATTTTATTTGCACACAACAAAAATTTTAGCTAGATAAATTTAGTTTCCCATTTGTATCTGATGTGGAAGCATTTGTATTTTAAAAACATAACATTTTCTTATAATGATAATCAAATTTTTGATTGTTTTGGTGTGTGTTCATGTGAATGGTAATGTGTCATTTATACCATTTTGAAGAATAATATAAAAATAAATTACTGAAACAAAGCAGAGCATATAAGTTCATTTCAGCATTTACCAAACCTCTCCAAAAGTTGTATATTTTAAAGCTGTCTTTGAGCTAACATTGACAATGAACGGTTGTGCTCTGTAAACAAAAGATAAATACTGCTCAATTCATTTCAAGTTTACTTGTATAGCGCTTTCCACAATAATTATCCTGATAATAACTATAATAATAACCAAAGCAGCTTCACAAAAGGTGCACATCTTTACATTACAATAAAAATCAACAAACCACTGTAACAAACACACTGCTCATTGAATAATGTAGAGCATTAACATTAACAAACTAGAATAAAGAAAAGAACTTTCAACCTTGTCTCTACTGAGTCGACAATATGATACAAACCATATAACCTTGTCATTTTGCGTTTACCAGTCTTCCTATTCCACAAACGCTTTAAAGGGCACTTATAAGTCAACATCAGATCTGGTTAAAAAAAAGACAACTGTAAAAGCACTCCTCCAGGGCACTGTCACTGTGTCTGTGATGATATCAATGAGATCAGTATGCATCTATCATATCCTGTTCATTTCCAAGCAAAGAGCGGTTTCAAAAGAGTAGGGAAAAATCCTCCCCCAAAAAAACCCATCTGTGGATTGTGAAAGAGTACACTATCATAGAAAGATCAACCCCTGAGTTAGCTTACTTCCGAGAGCAAGCACAATAAGCAAAACATTAATGAACAGTCTGTCACGTATTAAAATCTTAATTTACAACGAAGACACTGCCGTCCAGATGAGGGGAAACCGAGAAAACAGCTGCCTCTGCTTCATCCGGTTAATACTCAGCTGATTTATGACTAATCCAACCTAACAAACCGTGCACGGGGAGCTGCTTTCGGCTGATAACATTCACACAAGTGCAAATAAAGCAGGTCCACTGACTATTGTGCTGTTTATGAAATGAAAAAGGGATGCTTATCGTGTTAGCATGCGTTTAGCATGAAGAGCCAGGCTGCTGCAACTCGCCCCAGCAGAAGCTAGCAGGATCCTCGCTTAGCGTTTTACACACACATTTACGACCGACACACCGCTACAATAAGCCAACCAAACGTATAAAACGATAACCAACAACAAATTAGTACATTAAAGCGATAAATGAGCGTATTAGTTGGTGTTTTACCTGTCAGTCGGATTTTAATGCTTGACCCGTTCCTTCGAGTCCCAGGATTCGACATCACTCCCACAAAATAACCAACGAACTTTCTCTCAGGATAAACCCAAGACGCTCGCTTCACGCGGATATAAAAACGTATAAAAACACACGACGCGATCGTGTGGCCTGTGCATGTGTTTCTAGGCGTTAAAACGGTATTATTTCCGTCTGGCAAATCCCCTGTAGCTTTCAGACTTAACAACACAGGCTAACATTTTTTGAGCTCAACGGCGTTCTGACATCACGTTAGTACAGCTGTACGTGCACGTACCCGCGGCTGGGCGCGCGCGCTCTTCTTCTTCCTGGCGCTGGCAGCCCGTTTGTGTTGTGTGATGTGAAAAAAAAGGATATTAGTCATGTGTGTCCTGATTACGAATTATGCTATGAAATATTGTACTTTGCGTGTTTTTCCAGCTACGTCATCTGACGAAAATTGTTGTATTCTTTAAGTAGATTTATATTACATATTCTCTAGATTGGATAAACAACAATACATTTACAATAAAAAATGATTTACTAATAATAAAAAGGTACACCGGATAGATAGACAGCATACATATATAGACTGGCAGATGGATGGGAGGATGGATAGATAGATAGATAGATAGATAGATAGATAGATAGATAGAT
>CAIGQQ010006950.1:1562440-1576080 GCA_903798035.1 Danio albolineatus
TCACTGTAAATGCGAATAGTAATCCCTACTATGAAAAATCTAGTGTGTTTACTTAATTTTTACCAAATTGTTGAGTTTACTAGAAATACATTAGTGTTGCTGAAATAGTAGCGTACAAAGCTCTCGTAACTAATATAATTTGAGTAAAATTGCTTATAATGGCCGAGCCGTGCTGTTACGCATGCGTACTGGGTGGTGATTTCCCATCACCCATCTGGATTCACAACCCAACCCCCACCCAGCACAGCCATGGAAGAACAGGATTTCATATTGAGAAGACTTCGGAAAATCAAGGTAAACTTTTCATTTTAATTACTGCTTTCATTTTATTCGAATAGTATCAGTAATCTGTTGATTTCCTGCACTTTGTGTATTGTTTGCTGCTTTTTGAACATAATTATTAGCCCATAATGTGACTAGACGTTTTGACCACTGCACGTTATTTGCAGTACTGTCTATTTTACTAGTTTAGTTATTTTAGCCGCCTAGTTCCTCTTAATAACTATTAATAAATGTGTTTGTAGTAATGATTTGTAAAGTGGGCCGCATGCTCTAGAGCGGGGCGCGCCATTTTAAATGATGCACTGAGAGATCGAGAGCGCGCGCAATCCATTCAAATAGAAAGAAAAAAAACATTCAAATAGATGTAACGTTAACACACGTTATAGGTCTACATTTTAAGAAAAGAAAACGAAACCTTTTTGGCCGCATACAAAATACATTTGTTACCGTTGAACTTTAGTGCTGGTTGTGACGAAAATATGTGTTTTTTTAAAGATTAACTTGATAGGGTAAGCTGCAGGAAGCAGGTGAGGAGATCAGCTGTGGTCCGCCGTCAGCGAGCGGCTCAAGACCAGACCAGTCGTCTTTTCCCCCCACGATCGCCGGGGCTTTTAAAACATCTTAACGCAGTTTCAGCTCAAAATGGACCCGTGAGTGTCGTAAGTAATTTAGGATTGCAATGCGATTACGATTCGCGTCACCATATGTGGCGGATACATATTTATACATGATGCTAAAGGGTGCTTATGCTAACAACCCATATGAGAGTAAAAGTTAAGCTCGTGAAAATACGAGAGAATGATTTAAGAACACAGTCAATTCATATATTGTAAAGCATCTTATATGTTATTTGTCTTTTTGCCTATTTGAAGAGCTGTTCCAGTGTTAACGTTTACCCTGGTGTTTTTGTGTTGCTGTAATAACAGATAAATCTGACCAGACGCGATAGAATATATGTGATGGATAATGGTGAAATGGTATGACTCGTACAACCAAGCACAGATAACATCCCAACAAGCCTATGTTATGACCAAACTTTCTGTCAAGAAAATTCAAAAGTGTAAACTGGCTTTGCCAAACCTGTTTGTTTGCACTTCTAAAGAATGTTTCACTTATTTTTGACAATTTAGGGCAAATACATTTGAACAATTATAGTGTTCTTTGGATTGCAGTACACCATTAGAGTATTGTGATGCATGTTGTGAGTGGCATATTTGGTTTGTAATTTTGTTACCCTTTAATAATTTTTTCTTTTTTTATTTCAGACTACCAGTTTGGGAGCTGATATGCAGTGGAAATGTAAGTTTTGCACATACACATCAGAAAAGACACAACTTTTTAAAAACTACTGCATAAGCATTCAAAATATTCATGAATTGATCCAGTACCCAGTCTTCATACTGAATGTCATTGTATTTTAAATCTTTTCACACATTAAAAGTACATTTATCAAAAAAAAATCTCAGAAAGTTCAGTGTCCTTTTAAAGACTGTTCAATTGAGACAAATGTATATTCCACTTTTTAATGCACATATAAGGCACATCAGCAACATTGACATGAGTATTTTAAATCGGGGGTTAAGTTCTCTGTTTGGTGACACACAAGAAAGTATAGCTCATCCACTTAATAACAGGTGCCAAGAGTATTTGGCAGCTTATAATATTCAAGGGCATTTAAACATGTCATATTAAAGTGTTACTTCTTTTGCTAAATGACATTGCCTTGTTTAAATGAATGTGTTTCTAATTTCTGCTTTCTTTGTTTTAGATTTTTGCTTAGCCATGTAAATAACACTTCACTTTATTGTGCAGGACAGTGATGTCCAGAAGGTAGCCAAAGAGGAAACACCAGCTAATGCTTTGAAGCAAGTGCTGCAGAAGGTTTGTTTCCTTTTCAAAACTTATTTTTCAGATTAGTGTTTTTGAATGTATAATAACTAATTATGTTTTTGATTAGATCTTCGCGGAATTGAATCAAATAACTGGAAGAATATTGATATCCGATTTCTACACTGCATTGGACTCATTTGATCATTTAAAAAAAAGAGAGGAGGAAATCAGAAGAAATAAAGTTTATTCAAAGGTATTTTTTGTGACATCATCTTTGAATCATAAAATTGCATTTGATTGTTTTCATTGAGCTTTAATGTCTTTACTTTTTTCACAGTTATCTGAGATGATTCTTGTCTGCACAGCAGTTCTTTGGGGTCTTCCAGTCCTTTTGGAGATGAGTCTAATGGCTTTTTCAGGATGTGTTTTGTAAGTAGTAGTATTGTTTCTGCCTTCTTAGACTCATTCCAGTTTTATTCACTTATTAAAATTACCTTCCAATTTTATTAAAAAAAATAGATAAAAATAAAGCAAATGCAATTAATGTAAGTATTTGAAAGTAAGATGGATGTTTTATTATGGCATTTGGAGCTAGAGCACTGCCATTTTTCAAATACAGCAGCTTGTGACGTCACAGGGTTAGTGCGCTTCATTGGCCAGTGAAGTAATTAATGCATTTCTTTTATTTTTAAACACACTTGTTTTGAAAAGGAGAAAGATTAGCTTAAAAAAAACTGAATTCTTAAGTGTAATTGCTATGTAATATGTAGAGAGTAATATAATTTCTGTGGGTAGAACCTGCTGGATTAAGATGTTAAAAGTCAAAAGATGCATCATATAATAACCAACCCTATGAAGTCACATGCTGTGGGATTGTAGATGGCTGCATCCTTGCTCCAAAAGCCATAATAAAACATCTTCTTTTTTTTTTAGTTTTTTTAAAAAGTTTTTTTTTTTAAGTTTTTTTTTTACCCAAAATATTTATAATGATTTTGTAGCACCAAATTGTCTCTCACATATTTGCATTTCTTTTCTTAAAAATGTTTAAAAAGAACTTTTGGTGCTGTTTGTTATTACATCATAGTGTTTTTTTTTAAGTAAAAAAATGTAGTTCCTATAGAATAGTGTCATGTTTTAGGGTTGGAGCAAACATCATTTGATATGTGGAGGAGTAGGAGCTAGTGTTGTCACGTTACTGGAATTTGGTACCAATCGATGCTGAAATTTTAAAAACGTCCATTTCCCGCCAACATTAAGCACTGTTGAGCACATTCTTAAACAGCACTGTTTTGCTATTGTGTTCACGTGCTCAACAGAAAGGACGCTTAACAGTGTCAAATGTTTTGTGGGAAATGGACATTTTTAAAAATTCATTATCGTTCGGTACCAAATTCCAGTATTGTGACAACCCTAGTAGGAGCAGTACAGGCGAATCCATCATGTCCTGGAGTTTTGGGGTAAAAGCCCAAAGTACAAAAACTTTGTTATCATTGAAGTAGCACCAAACAAGGCCTTCTTATAAGAAGCATTTGAATGTAGTTCAAATTTATTGTACACTGTGGACACTGAGTGAAGCCTCTTGCAGCTGCTGGACAGTCATTATTTTTGTCTGACTTTACTTGTCGGTCTTGGGGAAAAAAATAGATCCTGAAAAAGTGCTCAAGTTATGCATGTATGAACACTTTAATAGTCATGCTAACAAGCAACTAGTTGATAGTGTAATTGGTCCCTATAATAAATTGTTGCCATATTAAGCACAAGAATTTGTAATTTTTTTCCACCTATGCTTTTGGTCTCCTGGCCACTACATGCTTATTAGTGTAATTTAGAATATCAAACTTTACTCATTTTTCTTTTTCTATTTATAGGATGTGGATGTAGAGGGTGACTTCGGTGGAGTAAATGTTGGCCTGCTGACTGTCTTGTGTGAAGACATGCCTGTCAGATGTCTAAAGGACCTCAATGTGGATGCAATGTGGGCCATTATACTGGAAGGAAAAGTGGTTATGGACGATGTCCCTACTTTGCCACATGCAGTATGTCTTCTTTTTTACTTTGGTTTACCCACTGAATTTGGACTACACAAAGACAATGTGCTATGAATCTGATTTGTTCAAATGTGTGTTGCTTTCGCTGGAAGGGAAGCTAAATGTTTTTTTTTTTCTGTTAATGCCTATATGCTGCTGTGTTTAATATTTAAAGGTTCTGGCATAATGGCATGTTTAATTACAAAGTGTTGCTTTCACTAGCAAGGTCAAATCTCAAACCCAAATTCAGACTCTAAAAAAATCAGCTTTTAAGCTAAATATCTGGTCCTCTTTGAGTGTCTACTGTATATGCTGCCATGTTTAAAGGTGCTAGTGCAATGGCATTTTTAATTAATTACACTAGTTTCAAGTCTTTAAGTATTTTCAAACATTTAAGAAACATTTAGTTTGTTTGTTTTTGCCATCTTGCTGTTTGCGGTGTTACATTTGGAATTGCAGCATTTCAGTGTTTAAAACAATAGACTTTTTTAACCAAAAATGTGTATTGTGATGGGCGACACTGTGGCGCAGTAGGTAGTGCTGTCGCCTCACAGCAAGAAGGTCGCTGGTTTGAGCCTCGGCTGGATCAGTTGGCATTTCTGTGTGGAGTTAGCATGTTCTCCCCGTGTTGGTGTGGGTTTCATCCGGGTGCTCCGGTTTCCCCCACAGTCCAAAGATGCGGTACAGGTGAATTGGGTAAGCTAGATTGTCCGTAGTGTATGTGTGTGAATGAGAATGTATGGATGTTTCCCAGAAAGGGGTTGCGGCTGGAAGGGCATCTGCTGCATAAAACAAAAAATGCTGGATAAGTTGGCGGTTCATTCGGCGACCCCAGATTATTAAAGGGACTAAGCCGAAAATAAATTAAATGAATGAGTGTATTGTGATTTATAGGGTTGTCAAAAGTATTGAGTTTGGTACAAATCATTACTTAAATTTTAAAAATGTCTATTTACCACTAACATTGCGAGCACTGGTTGGCCATTGTGTTCACATGCTTAACAGATATGACTAATTGACCATGAAGGTCATCGTTTTACCACTCTTCACCATTGTTCACCAAGTGCAAACACGGATACAAAGACACTAGATCATGTCAAAGCCCTGTTGAACAGTCGATCCATCAGCAGATAGCTTATATGTCAGCTTATAGACAGATCAGCTGATCGACTCAGCTTTGAAACGTTTCATTGTCTCTGTAACTTTGTTTGGACTCGGTGAAGAGTAGTAAACCAATGACAGTCACATCCAATCACAGTCATTTCTGTGGCCAATGGCCAATCAGTGGTGTTTAAGAATGAGCTCAGTAGAGCTCAAATGTTGACGGGAAATGGATGTTTTAATATTTCAGTACTGATTGTGACCAAACTCGATACTTTTGAAAAAACTAATGTGATTATTTTCTGTAGGAAATCTTATTTCTAGTCTAACAAATTAGCTTATATATATATATATATATATATTTTATTTATTTATTTATTTATTTTTTTATTGCTGTTTGCAGTATATTACAGCTCTTTTTTACAAAACTGTATTATGTACAAGTGTATTATGGTACTAAAATATATTGTGATACTCTGCTCTTTTTGCTAAATAAAGTTTTTACATTTAAGACCTGTATAATGTCGTTTCTTGTAAGTTGAACTACAAATATTATGTTCAGTTTAATTGAAGAAAATGTGGAAACCGATTGCACTTAGTTTCTTTAGTTGGCATTACTTAAAATGGTGGATTAAAACAATATTGAGACTACTAGCATTTACGATGTTAACTGAGTATCATATAACAGTATAAGTTAAATAGAGTTAATAAAGTAATCTTACTATAAAACCTTAAGTAAGGTTACTAAATATTTAAGAGTATGTTAACTAGAATTTATATTAAACTAACTTGATTTTTACTAGTTAGTTTACTTTGGAAGTTTAAGGTTTCTTACTTTAAGGCAATAATTAACTTTAACTTCAGATTTGCCTGTAAGTTTATCTTGCAAAAATAAGGCAATCGGTTTCCAAACTTTTTTTAAGTAAACTGAACATGTTAGATATATATATATATATATATATATATATATATATATATATATATATACAGGTGCATCTCAATAAATTACATTGGAAAAGTTAATTTATTTCAGCAATATTATAACAAAATCTATGAGATGACACTTTTGTATTTTAACAAACATGCGGTCTTTCCTTTAAAAACACATGCCTTAAAATGTCAACTTATTTTTTGTCAATTTACATTTTCACCTTCATGTGTCGCATTGTTACACATCCTGTTAATTTAGGGTTAATCCTCTTTCCACTGCAACACTTATTTGTTAATATTAAAAATAAATTGTCAATTCAATAATAATTGCTTGCATTATAATTTATTTTAATGTTTTGTTACTCAAATGAAACGTGTTTGCAGCAGCATTCTGTCTCAAGTTGCACTTTATGACAAGGTCCTTCACATGTTTTGTTTATATTTTGCCCTTGTCTTTCTTCAAGCGACTCTGAAGACCAGTATTGCCAATTTAGCAATTTTGAAGCTAGATTTAACGACATCCCCATCCCTTTTGAAACTTTTTTCAAAAGTTTAGGGACAAATAGCAACTTCTTTGACAAACCTTGTTTACATTCTCATCTTGCCCACTGATATTTATTTTTACACTATATTTATACATAAAGTATCATATAATATTATTCATTCATTTATTTTCTTTTTGGCTTAGTCCCTTTATTAATTAGGGGTCGCCACAGCGGAATGAACCGCCAACTTATCCAGCATGTGTTTTACGCAGCGGATGCCCTTCCAGCTGCAACCCATCTCTGGGAAACATCCATACATACTCATTCACAATTTAGCTCACCCAATCCACCAATACCACACACGTCTTTGGACTTGTGGGGGAAACTGGAGCACCCAGAGGAAACCCACGCAACCACGGGGAGAACATGCAAACTCCACACAGAAATGGTTTTACCCACAAAGGGTTTACTTTAAAATTACAAGAATTTAAAAAAATGTAAGCATGTTCCATAAACCATGTATAGCAAGGTTCACAAGTAATTACAATTTATTACTTTAATTTTACATAATTTTAAATGTACTTAAAAAAAACAGGCAAAAACTGTGCAAATAATATGGCAATTTTATTTTATAAAACAGTCAAATTCCTGTAATTTGTCGTTAATTATATAATACATAAAATAACAGTCAAGCTGTTAATTCACAGATATTGTTTGTAAATTTTATGGAGTTTGAAATATAATTTAAAAAAAACGAAAAATACTGTATAAATAATACAATAATTTCCCTTTATTAAAACAAAAATGACGGTAATTTGTCTTTAATGATAAAGTACCTAAAATGAAAGTCAAACTGTTAATTTAGAGAGATTGTTAGTCTTTTTACTTGCTTTTGAATATAATTTGAAATGACAAAAAATTACTGTAAAAAAATTAGGGAGATTTTCTGTAAAATTAGGGTTTTTTTTTACAGTGCAGCGGATGCCATTCCAGCCACAACCCATCTCTGGGAATTCTATGTGCACATTTTGTCAAAACAGTCATTTATCCATTTAATACCACTGTTCTGTGTTGAAAACAGTGATAAGCTTTAAAATATCATAAATTCCTACTGGAGAAACCAGTGCCAAGAAGACTGTGAACAGCTGAAAGGTCAGGCAGTATTCTGCCAATGTGTCTGCCACTGGAAGAAAACAGACTCAGATTTTAAGTCAAGTGACCCTGATGTCCTCTCTGTGGAACATCACGGCAAGGATTTACACCAAATCACTTATCTCAAGACCTTTGCAAATGCTAAAGCCACCATTTTGGAATATCGCTCACAAAAATGGAAACACCAAGACGCTCCTAAATTTTGATAATGCGAATACAACTGTATGTGCATTACTGAGTAAGATACATTTATGCATGATGTAAATGTGCATAAAGTACAATGGAAACACATTTACTGATTCCAACATGCACATCAAAAGTCATGTGATTTTGTTTTAAAAGATCATGTGATAATAAAAATGGCCATAATGGGACGGCATTAATTTTGTCATCATCTTCTGAGGTGCAAGTAATTTGTTTTAGAAAATAGAAAAAAGGCCCACGGTGACTTCTACGACCATTTTGTTCTCTTTTACTCACTTGATGGAAACTTATTTGCTTTATTCATATTTATTTACGTTTAATTTACATTATTGGATAGAAACATAGCTAGTGATTAGGAAGACTTCAAGAGATGTTTAAGTTCATTCATTCATTTTCTTTTCAGCTTAGTCCCTTTGTTAATCTGGGGTCGCCAGACAATTAAGCCTACCCAATTCACCTATACCACATGCCTTTGGACCCAGCCGAGACTCGAACCAGCGACCTTCTTGTTGTGAGGTGAACGTGTTACCCAGTACGCCAGCGTGGCACAGATGTTTAAGTTGTTTGTTGTAATATGTAATTTTAGATCTTGAAACTTCCTAAAGCCAAAAGGATAAAGATGTGAAGGTCCGTTTTTAACTGGTGCATGATGATGTTGGAACTGCTGGATCCTCAGCCAAAGAAGGTCACATGTTGATTATATCAACACATGCCAGGTGGGACAGAGCATTGCAGGATGGCTATACAAAAACAAAGATCCACTGAGTGAAACAGTGGTGGGCCTGTTGCAGTCCTCCATGCCTCTATTGGCTCAGCTCTTCAAAGCAGAGGAAGCTGCACATGGGGCAAAAAAAAGAGCAGAAAAAGCTCTTCCTTCTAAACCGTCTCAGCTTTCTTTAGGGCACTAGTCACTATAAGCATAAAAAATATATATGAACTTCCTTAATAAACATGCATTTGTTTAAGTTCATGTTTCCTGTGCTGGTCATAACAGAACCAGCTGAATAAACTGCAGTGTAAAAAATGACTGGTTGCCTTAAACTTTTAAGTAGAATTAAGTTAACCTTATGAGTCATTTTAACTTGCTTTACATTAAACTGACTTAATATAGTTTGTAAAACTTGTAAAAGCTTGTAAAAACATTGTATAAAAACATACATCATGCTGATTTGGTGATCATTTAATATTTTATAGTGTGATTAAAAACTTCTAATTTACATCAATGTTTTTTCTTATTCCTCATTTCATGTATTGTTTTATTTTACAAAAACATTACATTTTTTGATGCATATATTGTTCACTAACAATGTATAAATGTTTTGTATACAATAGGCTTTTACAAAGGTATTGCAAAGTAAAAAAAAATCACCTTTAAATCATTCATTTATTCATTCAATCATTTTCTTTTCGGCTTAGTCCCTTCATTACCCACATGGAAAACCAATATGAGGATATATGCGCATATTTTAAACCTATATGCAGCATATTTGCACAAACAGTTTATGATAAAATATATGCTGCATACGTGTATATATGCCACATATAGGCTAAATTGAGGTGCATATATGTGCATATACAGGCCACATGGATCTCCTGTATTGTTTTTTTATATCCACATATAAACCCTATAGGTACATACAAGATATGTCTCCTATAAAGCTCATATCTCACTTTGGCGATTGTCATACATGATGCCTATAGCTCATGTTTTCTTTTATGAAGGCAATAACTAAGAACTAAAAAAATGCAAAAAACGTATGTATGCGCGAACACTTGAAATAAGTATCACATGTAATTGGCATGTTGTGGAAATTAACTTTGGCAAATAAGTGAGCGCCCACACGGAAAGAGCCCATATAAACATGTATGTTTTAATATAGGTTTTTAATATATAAAATTGCCCGTTGCCCTATATTACATGTACATATACACATATGTGCATATAATCTAGGAAAACGATACATTTTATATATGTCACATATATTAAAAACCTATATCAAACATTTATTAAAATATATATGTTTATAGGTTCTTTCCGTGTGGGTAATCTGGGGACTTATCCAGCATATGTTTTACGCAGCAGATGTCCTTCCAGCCGCAACCCATCTCTGGGAAACACCATACACTCTCGTTCACACACATACACTATGGACAATTTAGCTCACCCAATTCACCTAGCACATGTCTTTGGACTTGTGGGGGAAACTGGAGCACTCGGAGAAAACCCACGCCAACAAGGGGAGAACATGCAAACTCCCCACAGAAATGCCAACTGACGCTCAAACCAGCGACCTTGTTGCTGTGAGGCGACAGCTCTACCCACTGTGCCACCTGCAATCATCTAGGTAAAGTTACACATCCATCAAGCAGCAAAGATTGTAATTATTTGAATACACAGACTTGTGTTTACCAGGTGTTTGTGACGTGTTTTTAATCCCGCACCTGGTAACTGGCATGTAATGGTGATCTATAGGGAATCTGCCTTTACTGAAAAGGCTTTACTAACAGCCTGCAGCAGATTAAGCAGCAATTTACAGTGCAAAACAGTAGCTCCCTTTCATGTAAGGCAGACTAAAATGACAAGAGTACATAAAATCCATGATGCTTTTAAGAGATTTAAAAGGATAGTTTACAAATCATTTACTCTCCCTTCACTTCATGAGTTTCTTTATTCTGTTGAACACATGAGAAGGTGTTTTGAAGAAAGCTGGAGAACAGAATTATTAGTAGAATTTTATTTTTATCATAAATAATGCTAATAATATTGCTCAGGAGAAAACAACAGAAATGGTAAAGGGGTTTTCAAAAGTTAATCAAAACTATAGCAACGTGTATTATACTGTATATAATAGGTGATGCTTTTTAATTAATCCTACTGTTTAATAGTAAATTGATAATTTGTAAAAAATACTGTAGTATATGTTCATGTTTTACTACAGTAAACTGTGGTGTATTGTTATATATACTGCCAATAGTTGTAGAAAGCTATAGCATTTGGTCATTTGATTATATTTCTATATTTTTGTATTACTACAGCAACTATATTCAATTCAATTCAATTCACCTTTATTTGTATAGCGCTTTTACAATGTAGATTGTGTCAAAGCAGCTTCACATAGAAGGTTATAGTAAATTTAAAATGTAAGTTTAGTTATTAATGTTTGAGTTCAGTTCGGTTCAGTGTTGTTTAATATTCACTAATTAGAGTCCAAACACTGAAGAGTAATCCATCGGTGCGCAGCTCTAGCTGCAGTCTAGGCGCCAGAGGTTGGAGAACTCGAGGCTCGTCTGTCCTTGGAGGGTCACAGGAATCCGTCTCTTGCTTGCTACTCCGCCAAGCAGCTGCTCAGGATACAGCTAGGTCCAGGATTATGGAGCCTTGGAATCGTCTGGTCACGGGTCTTGGATCGCATCCGTGGCGCTGCATAGTCTTTGGGGGCCTGGGGATGGGTATCCCCAGTTGGAAATAGAGAACAAAGAAAATAATTAGCGTAGCTGCAGTTCATAGTGTATGTAAAGGAGATGCGTGGAACACATTCATGCATCATACCGCTAAGTGATGTATTGAGTGCATGCTTTGCTAAAAAGATAGATCTTTAATCTAGTTTTGAACTGTGAGAGTGTGTCTGAGCCTCGGACATTATCAGGAAGGCTATTCTAGAGTTTAGGAGCCATAAATGAGCAGGCTCGACCCCCTTTACTTGATTTTGCTATTCTGGGTACTACCAGAAGCCCTGAGTTTTGAGATCTTAAAGAGCAAGTTGGATTGTAGCGAGACAGAAGGTTGGTTAGATAAACAGGAGCTAGATTATTTAATGCTTTATATGTAAGAAGTAATATTTTAAACTCAATACGAAACTTAACAGGCAGCCAGTGTAACGAGGATAAAATTGGGGTGATATGATCATATTTTCTAGACCTGGTAAGAACTCTGGCGGCTGCATTTTGTACTAGCTGAAGTTTGTTAATAGAGGAGACTGGGCAACCAGCGAGCAGAGCATTACAGTAATCCAGCCTAGAAGTCATAAAAGCATGAACTAGCTTTTCTGCATCTGAGATGGATAGCATACTATGTAGCTTAGCAATATTTCTCAGATGAAAGAATGTAGTTTTTGTGACATGGGAGATATGGCTATCAAAAGTTAAATTGCTGTCTGATATGACATCCAGATCTTTAACATAGAATTCCCACAATAGATTAATTGAAGTACTTTACTATACCATGATTTAAAAAAACACTACAGAACTTACTATTAATTACTTCAATATTTTAATATTGATATATAATAAATAATATTTTTGTATTATATTGGGATGTACTGCTGCTTCAATTGAGTGAAAAGAGTACAATTGTTGTTTTAATTCAAATAAAAAATAATCTGCATTTTTAAATTCTCCGGATCTAAAAAAATTATGAAGAGTATATAGTGTATAAAAGCATTCAACCAGCTGATAAAGCAGAATTTCAACGCAAAAGAACGGATATCCAGGATATAAAATAGACATTAAAGTAGGAAAAGCAAGCTGCATGCCAGTGTCTGAAGTGCTCGAACGCACAAACTAATGGACCCAAGAAAGATCTTGGAAGGATAGAAGTCGATTCTGGCAAAGTCGGAGAAGGAAAAACAGGTGAAAGCAATCAAGGTTCTCACTAAAATATGGTTGTAAATTCCCCACACATCTGTTATCATGTGTAAAATCAAGCAAACACGTGTTATTGATTGCCAAATTAAAATAAAGTAACATAATGATCCGAAATGATTCAGTTTATTGGCTCTAAAATACCTGCTGTGGCCCTTTAGTACCTGGATGTGCTAAATCTGACAGGAGTCCATAGCCAGCGGGATGAAAGAACAGCCAAAGACCAAAAGGAAAAGAAAGATCTAGAGAAACTTCAGCAGGTGAAGACAGATTTGCTATTATTGGCCTATAATTTGCTATTATTGGCCTATAAGCTCTTATCACTAGAGAAGAAAATCTGAGTGTCACTGACATGCAGGATCTCATCACTGATCTGGAGAAAGTTAAAAATATTTTATTTACAATCTGATTGGCACAGTCACTCCAAAGGTAAAAGAAAGATATAGTGAAAACATCCTTAAATCTGTGTGTGAGAAAGAAGTAATAGCTCTCAAGAATGCATATTGCAAACTGAAGACTTTTTGTCTTTTGACCAGCACACTGGTGGTGGATGAGGATATCCCAAAATCCATGGTGGTGGATACCACAAAAATGTGTAAAGTGCTTTGAGTGTCCAGAAAAGTGCTATATAAATGTAATGAATCATTATTGTTATTACAACTAAAGAGCCTGTCAAGATTAAAAAAAAACATTTAACCTAACGTCAGACAGACATCAGAACCCACCGTCAGACAGACGTAAGAACCGAATGTCAGACGTTGGATTTTGGTTGGAAATGAAAATTGGGTTGACGTCAGAACCTAACGTCAGACAGACATCAGAACCCAACATCAGACAGACGTCAGATCCTAATGTCAGCAGACATTGGATATTGGTTGGAAATGAAAATTGGGTTGACGTCAGAACCCAACGTCAGACAGACGTCAGAACCCAACATCAGGCAGACGTCAGATCCCAACGTCAGCAGACATTGGATTTTGGTTGGAAA
>CAIGQQ010006950.1:1577997-1602656 GCA_903798035.1 Danio albolineatus
CTCAGAACCTAACATCAGACAGACGTCAGAACCCAACGTCAGACAGAAGTCAGATCCCAACATCAGCAGACGTTGGATTCATTCATTCATTCATTTTCTTTTCGGCTTAGTCCCTTTATTAATCCGGGGTCGCCACAGCGGAATGAACCGCCAACCTATCCAGCATTTGTTTTACGCAGCGGATGCCCTTCCAGCCACAACCCATCTCTGGGAAACACATCCATACATTCCCATTCACACACATACACTACGGACAATTTAGCCTACCCAATTCACCTGTACCGCATGTCTTTGGACTGTGGGGGAAACCGGAGCACCCGGAGGAAACCCACGCAACCACGGGGAGAACATGCAAACTCCACACAGAAATGCCAACTGGCCCAGCCGGGGATCGAACCAGCGACCTTCTTGCTGTGAGGCGAACGTGCTAACCACTCGGCCACCGTGGCGCCCCCAGACGTTGGATTTTGGCTGGAAATAAAAATTAGGTTGACGTCAGGTTCTAACGTCAGACAGATGTCAGAACCCAACGTCAGCAGACGTCAGAACCCATCGTCAGAACCTAACGTCAGACAGACGTCAGATCCTAACGTCAGCAGACGTTGGATTTTCGTTGGAAATTAAAATTGGGTTGACGTCAGAACCTAACGTCCGACAGACGTCAGAAACCAATGTCAGCAGACGTTGGATTTTGGCTGGAAATGAAAATTAAGTTGACGTCAGAACCCAACCTCAGACAGACGTCAGAACCCAACGTCAGACAGACGTCATAACCCAGAATCTTTAAACTGCTCTTGTAAAACTAGCCTAAGCTATAAAATAGCCTAAGCTATATTGAAATCATTTAAAGATATACAAATATCGGATATAATAAAAACGTTAAATAAACCAGTATAAAACAAACAAAAGCTGTAAATCATTTAGGAATATACAGTATAACAAATGAATAAAACCGTTTTAAGCCATTTTGAACTTTAATTTTACAAAGGCCTTTCTGAAAAATGGAATTTAGATATTTTCTAAAAACAATAAACAACTGAGTTTATTATAATTTTATTATTTTAAAATATTATTTATAAAAGTATTTGGATACGAGGATATTATTCAAATCGTACAAACAGAGCTTTTTTTTTTTTTACAAACTGATTGGAAAACTGCAGGTAAAAATGTGTTCTATGACATCAAACAAGTGGTATGTTTTTATACAACATGGTAAAATAAAAAAATGAAATTAATCATCACAGAAAGTAATTAAATCGTTTGTTACAACACCAAAACCCATCCTTGCAAAGGTGAAACAAATGATGACGGAGAAGTCAAAAAGAGCAAATTTGTGTAGTGGAAAAATGTCCAGCAGGCTGGCAGGGAAAATGACCAGGTCACTCGCTACATTGAAACCGCTGTCATGGAAAATGGAATGGATGTTCTTGGCTGGTGAAAGATGAACAAACAATCCTACCCAACAACACATGTTAAAGCGCTAAAGCTACAGGGGATTCAAAAAATGTTCCTCCACAAAAACACGTTTACAAAGCCTATTGGTAAGTAAAGGGTTTTCAAATTATAACTAAATAATAATTAACTCATAAATGCATAATGTAGACAGAGTAGGCTATAATCTAATATTGGCATTTTAATATTCAGCTTCACTGTCGCCTTAAGTCCGAATTGTGAAGAGAAAGTGACGAAACAAATCTCGCAGAGCCTTTTATTTAGTGTACATCATATGTATATTCTAACAAAATTATCTCAGTGTTATTGCCCGATACAACTAGAACATGCACCAAAATCTTTGTTCCCCCTCAGTTTTCATATAGGATTATAGTTCATGCAAAACTGAAAACTCTTGCTGTCTTTAATTATTAACACTCCTGTCATTCTAACCTTCAGAACACAAATTTAGATTGTATAATATGAAAAAGCAGATAAGATATGCAAATTGTGAAATGAAAGCAATAGCCCAGAGATGGTCACTGTGTCAGAAAACTGGACTAGCGCGTGACATAAAGCTGAGCAGCCTAATTCAATTCATGTTTTGGTCAACTTATCCTTTAAATACACCTCTCTTGAGCTCTAAAGGGGAAAAACGCAAAATAAATTAGCTGTTAAATAAATTTTAGACGCAACCTCCAGTCATTTTCACATTAGTTTTTCAGTTCAGTATTAATATTAAAGGAGCCTATAGCAAACCTTGGTTGTAGGTGAAAGACACTGGTCACATGTGATTTTCTGAGAGACGCAACCATGAGAAAGATTTCTACCCTTATTTGTGTAATTAAGGGCCGTGTTCTAATTTTTTATTTATTTATTTTCAAAACTAGACCCAGAAGTCAAATTTTTAAAAAAGTGTTACATCCAAATAATTGTTTGAAAACGGCCCCATGCTTGAGCATGAATGTCCTTTAACAATACAAATAACTATGAATGCATGAAATAGTATAAAACAAAAATAGGATTTTTTTAATACAAAATGAATGCAAGAAGCTTAAGATCACCCTATGGGTGAGCTAGTGGATTCATATAGACTGGTTTAAAAGGATAGTTCACCAAAAAATTTAAATGACCTCAACATTTACTCACTCTCATGTGGCTTTAAAGCTTTATGAGTTTCTTCTGTTAAACTCGAAAAAATGGATGCTGGTACCAATCAACTTCCAAAATAGGAAAAAACTTGACAATGAAAATCAATGGATCCCTTTTGTGTTCAACAGATTAAAGAATTCACATAGGTTGTGAAAAAGTGAAGTAAATGATGACATAATTAGCATTTTGGTTGAACTAGCCCTTCTGGCCCTTTGGAGAAACTGTGGCATAGTCAATGGAGGGGCAGAATCCTCTCTGATTTAAACTAAAGTATCTTCAATTGTTTAAAAAGGATCAATGAAAGTCTCAAGTGTATAAAACAACATGAGGGTGAGTGATTAATAACAGATTTTCTTTTATTTTTGGGTGGACTATAGCACTTTAACATCTACTCATTTTATGGAGGAAAAAAGTACCAATAGAACAAATAATTTATGAAAGAAATATAAAATTTGCTTAGATTTTTGTCCCATGCTGCACCAGTTCTGGAAAGGAAGCAGTGTGACTATTATATAATGTAGTCAGCAGTGTGAGGAATTGCAGACAGACCTTGAAAGCTCTCAAAAGGAATGCTGTCTCTTGATGACACTGGTATAAAATATCAGCACTGCTTATGAGGATCTCCTCGATCATCTGGAAACTCTTAGGAAAGATGAAAAGAGCATTAGTGGTATTGCGGGCTCTTTATGGAGAATTATTTACCATCAGTGACAATAGATTTTGTTTTCAGTAACCTTTAACTTGTTTTTGCATCTGAAGAAAAAACATCAGAGTACAACAGACTCCTCTACGCTTGTCTGGAGGAAAAGGTCAGAGGTCATGCTGAAGGTTTGAAGAACAAGACAACAATGGAATCAGACTTGAATGAAATTGAGATCCAGGCACCAAGATCCATAGTTAGCTGGTTAATACCATATAAAGACTATAGCAGGTTATTTCATCATCACTGAAATATATATTTTTAAATGTTGATAATAATACATTTGGCCTCACTTGAGTATAAAATTAATAGCAGAGCAGATGTCACCATTTTTGCGCCAAACTTGAATGTTTGAAGCTTCAGGTTTTATTCACTTGCAGTTATTTTCACTGAAACTGATGTTTCAAATTTGTATTTCTGAACATAATATTTAATCAATTGTCATAATTATAAACACTGGTTGTAGTGCAAGCAGTTTTACCATTTACTGATCTTCAATTTTCTTAGTTATTGGGAATAAACAGTATATGTCTCAGACATTTGCAGTAAAGAACTGTTTCTGCATTGCACAAAATAGTGGATTAAATGTCGTCTTGGCCAAATTGTGACTGAAAACAAGGAGTCTATTGTGTAACTCTTTGAACATAAATCAGTAGACAACAAGTGTCACAATAAGTAGGACAATGTCAGTTGTGGACAAATGTTTATTGAGTAAAATGCACAACCTACATTTTACATGCTGGAAAGGAGACAGCTCACTGAGGTATCAAGGAGGATGGAGAATCTGTATTAAAGACTTTACATGTTGTTGGTGCCAATGGTGTAGTGGAAAGCGTGTTGCCACATGCACTCTGGTGTTCATGGCGACCCGAATTTTATTCCCACCTCTAGATCCTATGCCATTCCCTTCCCTCTGCTCCACAAAATTTCCTGTCAATACTCTCTACTGTTCTATCCAATCAGGTGAAATCCCTAAAAAAAAAATCATAATAAAAATTTACATAAACAGCATCAACTCAAATCGTGCATCATTGGCCCTGTTTCCATTTGACATTAAGATGTATTTTTGTCAATTTGATCACTTATGAACAATGTTAAATACAGGTGTAAATTGTATTAAACTCAATTGTAAGTTTGGGTTGAAAGTGAAAAAATAATAAAACTGGTATAGTTTTGTGTAATTCAGCAAAAGCTGTTGCTCTCTCATTTCCTATCTCATTTCATGTTCATATTCTAAAACAATTCACTTCATAAAATGTCACAATAATAAATATCTATGCTGCTACCTTAATAAAATCTCTGAATATCACTCATATTAAAGTAAGTGATGTGGAAAAAACTATTAACTCTGTCTGTTTATTCATGAATTTCTTTAACAAAAAGAAATAATATTGACTACAATTTTGATATTTGAAATACAATCTTGTTTGCATTCTACTAAAAGATATGCAATATCTGGGAACTGGTGCATTTCCTTAGTGAAATACATATTTGTGAATGCTCTGTTTCATGAATGAATTTAGTAAGCTTTTTTTTAAAGCAATAGGTATACAATTTCAGTGACCAAAACAAGATTTAATGTGTATAGACACTTAATAATAACGTACTAATAACTTGTTAAATAAAATTAATGCACACCAAAATGTATAAACACTAAAATTGTATGAATGCTGCTTTCATCCAAAAATGTAGTAATTAATAAATATCAAATTATATATATTATTGCTTTACAAATATAAATTATTGCTGGTGATTTTTTTTTTCAGACTGATCTTTTTTGCTTCATAAGCTTTATATATCATCAGAAGCCATGAGTATTATTTTTGTTTTACCAGTATATATGATTCTTGACAGTCAAACTGCTGGTAGCTTTGAATTTGTTTTTGAAAATAAAGGTCCATCATATTTTCCATCATTTACTTATCCTCCACTTGTTCTAAACTAGTTTTTGTGGGGTTTTTTTTCATCTGTTACCACAAAAAAAATTATAATAGACAAAGTTGGGGAAAACACCTTTTCACAAGACTGTTATGATGCATTTAACGGTTATTTTATTATATAATTATATCATCTTTGCTTCAAATTACTGTTTGTATGAGGCATTTCAAATTCAGCGTATATGGACAGAGTAAATTTAATGTAATTTCCCCTCTGGCTGCCATTATCAGTCTCACACTATTTTTCCACATTCTGAAAATCTTTATAACACAATTGTTGAGTGTTTCTTTTCTTATTTCTGCAAATAGGATTGTAATATATATATATATATATATATATATATATATATATATATGTGATGCACTCAGGGGCACAACTGCACATTTACTGAGGGGTATGCAGGTTCAAGTTTCCAACAATATTTATATTTTATAACAGGTAAGTAACAGTACCAAAATATTTCCATAAATAAATTAAGGATATTTTTCCTCATCAACATGCTTAAAATACATTTCACAGTTCTGAACACAACTGAAATAGTATGAAGTAGTAAAAGTAAAATTACAGTAAGCATGTTACAGTAAGTCAAAAATAATTACATCTCATCCGACCCCAAATGTCTTCTCAATTTCATTTTCCTCACTAAATGATTATATCACCTTGACTTGCTTTTGTACTTTTTGTACTACATTTGTCAAAACAAAATGATAGATATGGGAGTCTTAAAAGGCAAACGAACTTAAAATACAATCACTTCTCACCAGGGCCGGATTAAGAACTCAGAGGCCCCTGGGCACATTGTCTTATAGGGCCCCCTACCTGGCCGCACCCCTATAGTTGAATTGAAAAATAAGAATAATATAATATATATTTTTTTAAATTAATTAAAATAATTAATATATATAGTGCATATATTTATAGTTTACGATTTAACTTATTTTTTAAGCATTTAAAACATACTTTGAAAAATAATCTTAATAAAACTAGTGAAAATTAATGTTTTTTAGTATACATGTTCAAGTTCACTGAAGCGGTACTAAATATATATATATATATATATATATATATATATATATATATATATAATACATTTTTAAGGGTATTTTTAATGTGTAACTTATACAAACTTATAAAGCATATTATTGGCATGGCATGTAACACATAATGCCTCTCCAGTCTTCCGTAATACACGCACTTATTAATGATTTACTGTCTCTTACTCCTCTACTCTCCTCGCGATGAAGGGTGGGCAAACAGCAGAGGTCAACTTGATTATAAACCTAAAAGTGTCCAAAATCACACTATACCTCTTATCCCCTCCTGTATATGTATATCTCGTCTTCAGGGCCTTTCTCTCTCTCGAGCTCTCTGATAGGTCTATGATGAATGCAGTCTGTGCTGCGCTAGCCTCCTCTGCCTGGTTAATGCTAGTTTGCTCATACAGTATAACGTTACCAAAGGTGTGTATACATGCCTCTATAAATATGCCTTCTCTTCTCTTTCTCTTGCGTCTACTAATCCACTTGTCCACTAATTTTGATCTACGAGACCACTACTACTACACAGCTCAATTCAGCGCGCGTTATTTCTGATCTGACGTTTCCGCGCGCTTGACCAATGACAGCAGTCGGTTTAGTTAAAGAGCCCATATTATACATTGAAAAGGGTCATATTTTAGTTTTGGGGGTCTCCAACAGCAGGCTGATCTGATTGCAAGGTCAAAAAACACTTTCATTGTCTTATAATATGCATTTATTTTTACCTCATTATCCCAGCGACTCCTATATGAATCGTTCAGGGATTCATTTGTTCCAAAACCCCTCCTTCGCGCGATGCTAAACTGCGCTGATTGGACCGATGAACCAGTCTTTTGCGATTGGTCGACAGCGCTCAGCGTGAGAGAATGTCCACCACGGCTTATCATTATTGAAGTCATAGTGTGTGCGTGAGCTAATCTGCTAACACTCGCTTTTAACGGGAGTCGCCCGTATTTCAGACACCTCACCCCGAAAACTAACCCCCCGGTCTCCCAGCATATCACTCTAATTCTTAACCAGAAGTAAAAACAGCGACATACATTCAGTATTAATGCACACAGCGGCAAAAGCTGAATCATTATAAACAGCACCGCCGCACGTGTGTAGCAGAGCTCATGGTGTCCATAGCAACGACAAACAGCAGAGGAACACGCTCAAACGCATTTTAATCCGTAAACACAGCGGCACGCGTCGCGTTTACAACGTGCTTTTAGACGCGATATGAGAATACAAGTTAACAAGAGACACTACAAGCGGTTACAAGTTACAAAACACAGTTAAATGCATCATTTACAAGCTAGAGAAAACAATGAGCTGACTGTTTTAATCGCACTTACTCACACTTGCTGGATAGCAGGCCAGGAAATGTCCCGGTGCTCCTAATTCTCCGTTGTAAGCACTCCTCGGAGGGGGAACAGCACATGGCTGGGTTTAATGCAGAGATATTTCTGCAGAAACGACTAACTCTTCAAAGTCTCATCTCTGGGTTCTCTGCACACTTCCAATACCCAGCTAAGCACAGTGCTCTTCACTGTGTTGCCAGATGTTGCTGACTGATTTCAGCCCAAACCCTGTCCAAAGGGTTTTACCTGCAGAATCAAGTTGAAAACCGCCCGATCTGGCAACATTTCCTCACCGCTGTTGTTTGTGGGCAGGATTGGGGATTTCGAATCTGCGCGCGCATAAATGGGCGGGGCTTATGTTTCGTGTTCACGTAATGCCGAAACGGCTAAAGACTCGTTAGCACGGCGACTCGTTTGAGGAACTATGAGTCGACTCTTTTATAGATGAATCAATAGTTTTAAACACTGTGCACTTTCAGATTTAAGCCTTAGCTGGACATTTCACTTCACTTAGAGCTGTGTGACACACTGCATACAAGCTCATTTTCAAAAACCCATAATAGGGGCTCTTTAAACAAAAGAGAAAGAACAAATCGGCGTGCTTTTTATACATGGAGTCATTTTCTGACAATTTAAATGATAGTTATATGTGATAACGTTACGTTAGCCATTATTTGCAAAGAGGAAATATATCGTTCTAAGCAATATGATTTTACAGAGAGGGAGGCATCTTTATCAAGACGTGCCGTCTATTCTAGCTGCCGATGTATTTCTGCGGTCGCTCATACACTGCGTATTACGGTAGAGAGCTAAAAACTGAACTGAACACAAATACTGTTGCCGCTAACGCATGTTTGTCATGATAGATCGGCTTCTATCATGGTCTGATGATACAGAATTAAATCATAACGAAATGAATAATACACAAATGCAACTAGAAAACCTGAATATCAAGGCTGCTTTATCCGTATTTACAAAATAAAACTCCTTCAAATCTCACAGACGCTGCCCTACTTTGTCCCTGTGTTCAAAAATGTATAATAATAAAACTAATCGATTTCACAAGCCATCTACACCATAGATTGACTGTACACCCGGCCATAGTGTCAATTAAACCTTTTATCGTGGCCACTTGGTGGAAATCAACTGTTTAGATGCTGTTTATACACATTTGAATTAGGCTAAACATTATTAAATACCAACGAGCCATAGTGACTTTTTATCACATTTTCATTATTAATTTTTTTTGTTAAAGTTTATTTACTATTAAAAAGGAATGTATTTCCAATCTGTTATGGGAAGAGAGAAAAACTGCATGAGTTCAGCAGATGGTGTATTCGAACCGGCTTGACGATGGATCGCGTCAAAACATCTTACAGTGCGCTCTACGAGCTACGCCACTCACACTACTATAAAATGCGCTCTCTAGTTATCTTGTCTCTGCCAATCATACGCTGATGGGCGGAAACCGCGTCAATAGCTTATTCCAACGAGGTGCGCTATTTCCACTTAGCCTAAATAGACGCTCCAAAATTGCCTTTTTTTCCCCCCTCTTGCAGGGGCCCCAAGTACGCACGGGCCCCTGGGCCTGTGCCCAGAATGCCCATTGGATAATCCGGCCCTGCTTCTCACACACTGTGAGAGGTGTAAGGCCTGTCTTAGCATGAACAATTAACTGAAACTGCTATTACACCCATCACAAAGTGAAATAAAAAGACTAAAATGTTTAGAGTAAACAGAGATAAACTGCCTGAAATGTTCTATTTTATCAAAACATTCTTCATTCATCAGAAAACAAAAAAAGAAAGTTAGAACCACTTACAGTACGTGTGAGTAAATAATGAGGAATTGTCATGTTTGGGTGAACTATCTCAATAATGAATCACTAAAGCTTCCAAAGAGTGTTTAAATTACCAACAAATTTCTATTTTTCAAACTGTCTAGATAAAAACAGCAATAAACCTATTTTACATTCCGATGAAGAGCTGCACTCTCCTGTGTGACCTGTGGAGCCCGTCCTGCTCACACACTCCCATCTCTCACCATTGTCTCCTGAATGACTTCAACACGGACACGCCCACTGCTCTGCCGTGCGTACGCATGCGCGCTGAGCCGTGTGCCATTTCCTGGATTCCTTGACAGGCCGAAATCAGGGAGCAAGAGAGCAGTCGGAGTGAATTCGTGTCGACTGTCCAGAGTCCGCGAATTCAAGTCCGTCCAGCGTACAACCGCAAGCGAACATCTTTACGATCATTTGACCGAGAAGCGGAGCATCTATTCAGGTAAACGAGGCCCGTGTCATGCCTTTTTCCGTCAGCAGGGAGCGGGCTCAACCGGCATCTTGAGAAAGGCCTTCCTGATCCTCAAATTTAACAGTCCACGAATATTTGTGTAACTTCAGTCCCGCTATAATAGCGTTTGTGATCATATACGGTTATACAGACTATTAGCTTTATATCCGGAGTCTGTTTTCCTGCTTTCTGTGTGATCGCACTGGAGTTGATGTGTTTTTCGCGTTAGCTTTCGGCTAATATAGCAGGCAGACAGCTCACGAACGGAAGCCCACGGCATCAGATATTGATCTTCTGCTTCATCCACGCCCTGAAAATCGGGAACTGACAGCCGTCACATTGTTTTGCTGGTTGAACAGGGCTTTTTGGGGGGCTTTAGTGTGTAATTACAAACGAAAGACTGTGCAGGTGTAGTTGAGGACGTGGACTGACGGACGTGATTTAGCCCAGGGCTGTCAGTTTATAAGTGCTGGTTTGCGTAGTTTTAACACATTTTAAGCTATTTACAATTAATTCCAGAGCGCATGCTTGGAAAAAGAAGTAATAAGCTGGTAATCAAAGTTGAGAGACATAAGTTTAATCAGAATTTTAAGTTCTGTTAGTTAATCATTCTTCTCTGCCAAATAAAAAAAGCAAAAACATAAATCACCAAAGTAGGCTCGCGTTAAAAACAGGACTGGATCTGCTTGTATCGGTAGATCGTTCCCGCCTATTATTCATATTCGATCCATTCCAACTCCATTCCAGGTGTTTCATTTGCTTATTTAGAATCATAGAATTATTAAGTTAATATTACTACAATAATAGTACTGGTATAGCAGTTAAACAAGTTTTGCTTCTTTTCAGGCAGAGGTGCAAATTCTTTGAAGATAATGTCACTTCACCAGTTTTTGTTGGAACCCATCACCTGCCACGCATGGAACCGGGACAGGACCCGTAAGAGCGCTTCTTGTTCCTTTTATACTGTTATAATTTTTGTCTATTGATGTCTAATTTTATGTTGTGCTTTTTATTGACAGAAATTGCTATCAGTCCAAACAACCACGAAGTCCATATATACAAGAAAAGTGGAAATCAGTGGGTGAAAGCTCATGAATTAAAAGAACACAATGGGCACATCACAGGTACAAATCCGTGCAAATCTGACAGAAGAAGAATATCATGTTTCATATGTTACTAGCAAATGTTATGTTGAAAGGACCTTAAATGTTTTGTGTTTATTTCTAGGCATTGACTGGGCTCCTAAAAGTGATCGTATTGTGACCTGTGGAGCGGACCGAAATGCTTATGTATGGAGTCAAAAGGACGGCGTGTGGAAACCCACCCTTGTTATTCTCAGGATCAACCGTGCTGCCACGTTTGTGAAATGGTCTCCTCTGGAGAACAAATTTGCAGTGGGGAGTGGAGCACGACTCATATCCGTTTGCTACTTTGAGTCTGAAAATGATTGGTAAAATCTTTTGCTGCTGCACTTTTTAAAAATGTAATTCTTCAGGTCTTAAATACTATTTTCATTTTTAGGTGGGTAAGTAAACACATCAAAAAGCCCATCCGTTCAACTGTCCTCAGTTTAGACTGGCATCCAAATAATGTGCTTCTGGCAGCTGGGTCATGTGACTTCAAATGCAGGTGAGATTTTGCATACTGTAGTTTGTCAACACTCAATGTCTTTGATGAATTATTATTATTAGTGCGCTGAATCATAAATGTTTGTTTGTTTATTTCTTAGGGTGTTCTCTGCATACATCAAGGAGGTGGATGAGAAACCAGCTCCAACCCCATGGGGGTCCAAGATGCCCTTTGGGCAGGTGATGGCAGAGTTTGGTGGGGCGGGAAGTGGAGGTTGGGTTCACAGCGTCTGTTTCTCTGCCAGTGGGAACAGATTGGCTTGGGTCAGCCATGACAGCACTGTCACTGTAGTGGACCCCACAATAAGCTCAACGTGAGTATACTAGATAGTTGGGCTGTTAAAAAATTATAAAACTATATTGTATTTGCGGGTGGACATTTTGTAAGAGATCGTGATCTATCATGACTTAATTGCATGCATCTCATTTGCAGGCCGAGTCAGCTGAAAACCGAATTCCTTGCCCTTCTGAGTGTGACTTTTGTTTCTGAGAACAACATTGTGGCAGCAGTAAGAACCTTTACATTTCTAGTTCAATACGCTTCTCTTGGCAAGTTCTCTGGACTGTTAAATATATTAATTTAGTATGGGTTAGCTTTGCGTTCATGCTGTTATTTCAGACTGAACCTAACTATACAAAGTTTTTCAAATATTTGCTCATGGTGTGTGGGTACATATGATGTTGTTATTTTAATCATTGGAGAACTCATGAAGAGCTTCTAACAGTTGTAAAGAACTCAAATCAATGGCATGCAATTTTTTTATGCGTAAACAAAAATCCACCGCATGGAGATGCGTTTCTGATGTGTATATTGAGAAAAACTGTGATCAGGCATGCTAGAATATTGTTCTTTTAAGGTTTGCATCTCAAAACCCATCGTTTCAGCAGTCTTCATTCATTTGTTTTGTGCACAACAAAGTTCAGATGGCAGTGTTCACACCTGTTTGAATGAACTGCATAAACACAGCAATCGTGCTTTCAAAGGCTGTTTACACTGGTGCATTTTCACTGAAAAATGCTGTTTTAGTATGAATGTGCTCCTCATACAGAGCATTTTTACTGTGTTTCAGAATAACAATCTCTGTCCACACTATACAGCCTAAATTGTATGATATCTTGACTATTCACACTCACTGGGCATGCACATATTTTGCTGGCATCCTTACTAGCATTCTATCTGTTGTGTAATGGCCATCTGAGACAGGCATGATGAATCAGAGAACAATACACAACAGTCCAGAAGAGCAGTCAGAAATTGAACATTTCTCAACTAAAATGGATTCTTTAGTGTTATCAAAATGCTCTATTTTTGAAGGTCGAAGATGTCAAAGTAGTGTGAACACCAATGTGAAACATAAAAAAACATCCTAAAACTAAAATGCACTGGTGTAAATTTCACCTAAATCTGACTGAACCTGCAAAATAAAAAAAAACTAACCTTGCCATAGACCTAATCTTGACTTTTATTATCCCCATCAGGGTCACGACTGCTGCCCTATGCTGTTCAGTTTTGATGATGGTGGAACCTTGACCTTCACATCCAAGTTGGACATTCCAAAGCAGAGCATCCAGCGCAACATTTCTGCCATGGAGCGCTTCCGCAACATGGACAAGAGGGCCACCACTGAGGACCGCAATAGCACCCTAGAAACCCTGCATCAGAACAGCATCACGTAGGCCAAAATCATATCAACTTAATATACAGAAATACTGTATACACACACACAAACATTCAAATGTTTAGGCAGCAAATCAGCTTGCCATGACAGTAACACACTATTTATAAAAATAAACTAATATGGAAACCTTCTATTAAACTGTTGAAATGCTTCACAGTATGAATGTTTAATTTCACAGGATGACAACGATAAATATAGTTCTATAAAAAGGCTATAAAATAACATGACAGAGCTCAAAATGATAAAATACAGCTAATTATAATCCATTTTGCTTGTAAGAGCACAAACATTAGCTCAAACAGTAGTTGACAAATTTACAGCATGTTCCTATAATAAATGTTATTGGATGCTAATATAGTTAACTTGCGATTTTTATTTGAAGCATGAACAGTCCCTAAGAGTCTTAATGTTTTAAAATCTCAAACTTATGAACTACAAATTACTTTTAAAATGTTTAGTATTATAATGTTTTTGTGATGTGCACAATATTAAAATACTAATTTTCTTTGCAGCCAAGTGTCTATATATGAAGGAGACAAAAGAGATTGTCGCAAATTCTGCACTACAGGAATTGACGGAGCAATGACCATATGGGATTTCAAGGTTTGTATGTTTGTATTTTGAATTGATCGTATACATACTTACTTTTTGTTCCTTGAGTCAATTAAATCGATCATATTTACGTAAATTTTTCCACAGACCTTAGAGTCTTCAATCCAGGGCCTGCGGATCATGTAAAACTGACACCGAACTAGCATGACAGCACAAGCAATGCAGCTTGAAGACTAACAAGGAGATTTCCGATAACACTTCTGAAAGTTTTTAAATAAAAAAAAGCACTGAGCTGTGGTGTGAACTGTTGTGTGACACTTTTAAAAAAACGGAAAAACACTAATGGAAAAGGGGTTAGGATCTTCGTTTTCTTTTTGTTGTTGTTTTTTTTTATTTTTTAAGGAGAAAATAAATCTATGCCAAAGCTGGCACCCCAGCAGCGTGTGATGGTTGATTAAGATGTTTCGGCTCTCCAGGGAAACCGGAGAGAAGTTAAATTAAAAGGAGAATTTTATGTAAATGGTCTGCTAGAAATAAATGGCGTATACTACACACCATTTGGGAATGTCGTCTCGTTTTCTTGTCTGATTCAGTGCCTTTGTGATTTCTGAAGGTTCTAAACTAATTTAGAGAGGATCACGGCTGGACCCGCATTAGCCAATACATGGTTCACCAAAGCAATTCCTGAGTAACTATAAACAACCAAAGTTCCATACCACAGTCATCTTCGTTTTAAAGAATCCCCTATCCACCCCTACTCCTCCTTTCCTGAATTTGTGGCACGGTGGCCCAGTGATCTGCACTGTTGCCTCGCAGCAAGAATGTCACTGTTTCAAGTCCTTATCAAGCCAGTTGACATTTTTGTGTGGAGTTTACATGTTCTCCCCATGCATGGGTGTAAATCCCAGTGGGGACATGTCCCCTCCCATCCGAGGGTTGTCCACCCCCCCCCTTCCAAAAAAAATTGCACTCTGTATTGTGAAAATATATGTATCTATACTTTAAATAATTGTATATGTAGAAACCAAAAATCGCATTTTGCATTTAAAATGCGTTTAGAGTTCCCCCTCCCCTTCCTCACAGTGGTTTGGTCCACTGCCTGCTTTCCCGGTTCATCTCTCCGGCTATGCGCACACACACACACACACACAAGTCAGGTGTGTGGCTGCGGCTCAGTTCTAGATGATCGCCAGTAAGGAGGGTACTTTATTCACTTTAAATAATGCGATTCTCTTTAATGTTGATACAGACTCATTCATAAATTATTTGTGCTAAAAATGCTGATTAACGATGTATTTTCCATATGTCTGCTATATTAGCGATTGAAATATTACCTATCTAGGTTACGTTAGCTTGTTACAAAGTGCAACATACTATCGTCACAATGAGAAAATACTAATAATAAAATCCTAATGTCACAATGTCAATCACAGGCAAAGGAGAAAGAAAATATTGAGTCACAGTATTCTGCATTCTCCATTCTGCAATAATAATGATAGAGCCAAAGTTTTTAACTGTGGGGACATATGTTTATAAGTACAATTTGACTGTATTATTTTAAAAATTCCTCAAGGGAAATTTTATATTTATTGTCCCCCCCTAGTGTTAAATAAGATTTATGCCCTTGTCCCCATGCTCGTGTGGGTTTTTGTTAACTGACATCCAAATTGGCACTATAGACGTGCTCTTAGGTGGCAGTTATCTCTCCATAGCAATATCTAATTGGTTATTAGCTATAAATTCTTGAGATCTACCTGAGCTCAAACTCCCTTTTTCCATGCAAATGGTAGGCCTGGGCTCAAGGATCTTATGAGTTCAGGACTCTTTCCCAGGGCAGCATGCTTTATAATCAATCATCAGCTAGGTGTGAACTCTTGAAACTAACTTTTAACCATGCTTACAACTATTTGTAGTTTGCAACCTCAGGCCTGGTTTCACGGACAGGGTTTAGATTAAGCCTGATTTAGGCTATAGATTACTGAACACATTTAAGCAATGCTGTAGGGGGAAAAAAACAGTGTAGATCTTGTGATAAAATAGTTAAGTCTCTTTCAGTTAAGACATCTCAAATTTACATTTTAGTCTAGAACTAGGCTTAAGCCTTGCCTGTGAAACTGGGGGCTAATGATTTTCATGTTTTTAACTGCACTCTTCCTTTTGAAGGAGTTCTGCTTTTGTAAGTGCCCATAAATCATCAGTGCAGATACATGGCTTAAAAAGAGCACACGTTATACATGCACGCAAAGAGAATGTGAAGGGGAGTTGAGCTGAAAACCCTCCTCGCCAGCAGACAGCCGCCCACACAAGGAAGTGGTTATATGTTTCTAACAGGGAAGGGGAAGTAGTGCAAATTTGGAGAGAAAAACGACTAAGGAAATAGTTGAGTTCATTCAGAGCAAAGCCAGCGTTTGTGTTGACTGCTCAGAGTCCACGAACCCAGGCTTCTGTCGCAGGCTTAATCAGCCCCCACCTCTAACATCTCTGTGTTTTTACGGTTTCCTGGGTAAGTAGAAGAACATATGGTTTTGTTTATCTGAATGTCTCTAGTTTTGGAATGCTGGTGTCTGCGACTTGACTAACGTGCACCAACATGCAGAATGACACCTAGGAAGAAGTTGGTTTCGGTATTTTTGACATCTGACGCTTGAAGCTCATTGCTGCAAACTTCCTGAGACAGGACCGTTAGTTGTTTTAAATGATGCAAACTGATTAGACTGGAGAGGTGTTTGATGTGTTTTTCTCGATGACTGAGCATCTGGCCTTGTGACATTCCTTTCTGGTCTGGTTTTAATTTAGTTTAAACACTAAGGAACCAAAGAAGCGTCGGCAGTTACAAAGCAAAAAACATCACTTCAAGTTTGACCTACAGCAGCAAAAACAGCAAATTAACATGATCAGTTTTTAGGAAGTTCTACAGTTCTCCATTTTAGAAACACATCTCTACGGAAGTAAATGTGGAGTACTTTGGTGTACTGGAAATATTTACAGTTTAATCTCAAAATGGCTCTTCATTTTTAGGAAAAGCGACCATGGCTTATCACAGTTTTCTTCTTGAACCTATCAGCTGCCATGCCTGGAACAAGGACCGAACTCGTAAGTTCTCATACTCACAGCATCTCTACTCTCTGGAGCAGTTCCCCATCCCCTAGAGCTAAAGTTATCCACCAGCCTCTCAACTCTGTAATCATGTGGGAGCATCATTGCTGAAAATATAAATGATTCTGTCTCCAATTTCATCACGAGTCGAATACTTTCGAGAATTTTCTAAATGAGATCTTTACTCGCAAAGAATTTCTCGTTAAGCCAATTTCTTGACTTAATTTTTTTGTAAACTTTAAAATGATTACCTGAACCACCATTGGGTCTTTGGGAGCCCAACAGGCTAATAGTTTGTTAAGGATAAATAGCTGAACATCCTTCCTCAAATGTATTTTATACACGGAAATAGACACAACTTGCACACGTTTTGTGTAATTTACAGTGCCAGTTTGAACCTACTCGGCAGTTCAAAGCATTTTCTCTCAAAACAAATCTAAAGCAAGAACAAACAGTCTGCTGTTAAAGGAGCAAACGTATAAATGTCAAAGTTGTGTCTTTTCACTGCTGCCGCCCTGCTTTTCTTTCCATGCTGATGATGAGAGAAGCAGTAATGACTAATTCCCCCCAGACTTCCTGTTTTACCATGAATGGTGCTTTGTTGCTGATGTCGTACGTCTTCAGCAGACTGCAGAGCAACAGCAGGGAAATGAGACTGCTGAGAAATACTTGAAGCTTTAACTGCTGCTGTTAAAAACATGAGCATTTTTAGCTCACCTATGAAAAATGTGCACGCTCAACTGCTGAAGTAGACGCTGCTTCAGAATCCAGCTGTTGTGCCTGTTCGAAATATCTACAATTGCAGTCTTTGCACATGACAACTCATCTACTAGCTTGTAGCATTTCCGTTGTTAAATCAAGTGTACAAGTTGGTGTTAAAGAGATAGTTCACCCAATATAGAAAATCTATCAACGTTTTTTCATCCTCACATCTTCAAAACCTATTTGAGTTTCTTTCTAATGCTGAACACAAAAGAAGATATCTTGAAGAATGCTAGTTGCTGGCACTTATTGACCTTCATAGTATACCATTGAAGACAATGGCCAGCAACTAGCATTCTTTAAGATAGCTTCTTTTGTGTTCAACATTAGAAAGGACCTCATGAAGGTTTGAAACCACAGAAGGGAGAATAACTGAGGTAATTTTCCTTTAAGGGTTAACTATCCCTTTAAGACTCTAAAAGTGTCTAAAACGCAACGCTATTTAATTTTGTTGTTAATTTTGGTGCTTACACACCTCTGCACCTATTAAACACCTTACATTAAATGACAGATGTCTATATTTTATAAATAAGCTGTCATTTTTTGCTGGATATCCTGAGAAGGGATATTGCTCTGAAATAGTCATATGGTATATTTAGTTTACTTTACAATTTTCGAGCTTTACAATTTATTAATTTATTTTTTTTACGTTTTTGTTCAGTCTTACTAGCTTAAATGGTAAATCTCCTAGATTAATTTCCATTTTGCAAAGACAATAGGTGATTTTAAGCATAATATCCCAAACAGCGAAATTTTTCTGGCCCAGATCTGACCCACACAATCAGCATTTGCTTGGCCCACATGTCGCAGTGAATTACGGTACATGACAGGACCAAGTCTGGCTTCTATACAAGGGGCAAACATGGACCAAATCTGGGCCAAGTCTCAGCCAAGTTAATTATCCACAACTGGGCCAGATCTGTTGTTGTTTCACGACTGCAATGAGTTTGATAAACCCATGAGGCATTTCACTTTATGGTTGCGTTTTTTTCTCTAAGGGGCCTGATTGGTAATTTTTTTTTCTTTACTCAAAAATAATTTAAATGTATATTTCCAAAGTGGGTCAATATGGGCCAAACTTACATGGCCCACATATGCATTTTTAACATCTGGACCAAATACTACATTCGATATCTGGCCCAAGTCTTGAGTGCTACCTATAAAATGGTGCCGCCTCTGCCAAACCCGGGCCATGTTTGGCAACATGCTGTATGCCAGTGCCGGGTGAATGCCTGCTGTGCCAGCTTTATGCCAAATCTGGGCCAGAATTCTTTGCTACCAGGGCTTAGTGTGCTGCTGTTTTTGTCTTCTGTTTTTTCTGACAAAGCAGGGTGAACATACCCTAAATAAGCCATTACATTAGGCAAAACAAACAAAAAACGCTGTCAAATACAGAATTGAATGTTAGTTAGCTTGCTAATCCTACAAATAAGAATTTATCAGCTAACATGTAGAGGTTCATCAGAAAATCTTTGAAAAAAGAACATTAAGTTAACAAAACAGAGGCTCTCACTAACATTTCACAGTTGTTTTAAATTTTTATTTAAAGAGCCGGTAGTCACATAACAGGTGGACAATCATTTGAGTGACAAATTAAAAACATTCTTTAAGTTTTTACAATTATATACGTTTGATGACTAACATTAAATGTTATATCCATCATAAATATAGCAAACATGGACCTAAAAATGTAATATTTGGGATGTTTAGGGATAAGTGGGATCTTTATTTTAAAATATAAATATGCTAAACGGTTTAAAAGTCGGTGACACGCGGGCGCAGTAGGTAGTGCTGTTGCCTCCTAGCAAGAAGGTTGCTGGTTCGAGCCTCGGCTGGGTCAGTTGGCATTTCTATGTGGAGTTTGCATGTTCTCCCCGTGTTCGAGTGGGTTTCCTCCGGGTGCTTCCCCACAGTTCAAAGACATGCGGTACAGGTGAATTGGGTAAGCTAAAATGTCCGTAGTGTATGTGTGTGAATGAGAATGCATGGATGTTTCCCAGAGATGGGTTGCGGCTGGAAGGGCATCCACTGTGTAAAACAAATGCTGGATAAGTTGGCGGTTCATTCCGCTGTGGCGACCCCGGATTAATAAGGGGACTAAGCCGAAAAAAAATGAATGAATGAATGAGTTTAAAAGTCAGTGATATCATGATCTTCACTGAGGACACAGAATACACAACTGAAATTATGTTACTGTACATTGGTTAACATGATTTAGCATTTTACTTGCACGATTTAGCATGTAGTTAGCATGCCTTTGGCTAATTGCTAGGCTTTGATAGACAGAAATGTATCTTTCCTGGAGCTTGGCACAAATGTGTGTGTACGTGCACTGCGGGGTATTAAACTGATGACAGTTTTTTAGAAGACTGAGAGATTGACTCAAGTCGTTACAGCAGATTTCCACAACAAAAGATAGCGCTAATAAACAGTGAATGAACAAGGAGCAGCTAATAAAATATTTAGATTGTTAGCCAATCCATCAAGCCAAAGTATTTTTGTCATATGTGTTGAATATTTTATCCACTGGATTCCTGTCTCCTTCAGAAATCGCACTGTGTCCTAATAACCATGAAGTGCACATCTACAGTAAGGCAGGAAGCAACTGGAACAAAATCCACGTGCTGAAGGAGCACAATGGCCAGGTTACTGGTAAGATCAGAAAGTTTATCTGACCTACAGTCACAGATCAATAACGTGACCAAATTCAAACTAATCCAAATGGTTTCTCGTCATCACCAAGGCATTGACTGGGCCCCAGAGAGCAATCGCATCGTCACCTGCGGCACTGACCGTAACGCGTACGTCTGGACCCTAAAGGGAGACGCATGGAAGCCCACACTGGTCATTCTCAGGATCAACCGTGCTGCCCGCTGTGTGAAATGGTCTCCGAAGGAAAACAAGTTTGCCGTGGGCAGCGGCTCACGCCTGATCTCTGTGTGCTATTTTGAGCAGGATAATGACTGGTGAGTATCAGGCAGGAGAAATGATATTGAGCCTCTTCTGACAGAAAAGAACTGACTGATGGTGGTTAATCTACTTATGTCACGAGGCAGATGGCAGATTTCTCTCTTTTATTTTTAAATGGTTTTTAAAGGGTTGGGAATGAAATGGCTAAAAATGGACAATGGGGGATGCTAGTACTTTCAAAGATGATTTTTCATTCACTGATGCTTACATGTACCACAAATCTGGCTTAAAGAGTACACTTTCAATATATCAGACTACATCTCGACAATATAAGAGACTATTCAGAATGATAAATCTAAGATATTTCACTTGCATGCTTTCAGTATTGCTGCAAATTTTGTACGATCTTTTAATAGTTATTATGAATGTACATTTTACACACAGCACAGCCAGTCGATTTGGAACTGTTTTCATTGGTGAAATAGTAACAAAGAAAGACAAATTGCGCCTTAGGATTGGTGGTACACTTAAATGTATCTTTGTTTTTGAACAAATTGGTTGAATTCACGATTTTACAACTTATTTACTGAATGAATCAGTGTTTTTGAATGAATCAGTTGAATAAATGATTTCATTCATTCATTCATTTTCTTGTCGGCTTAGTCCCTTTTATTAATCCGGGGTCGCCACAGCAGAATGATCCGCCAACTTATCCAGCATTCGTTTTACGCAGCGGATGCCCTTCCAGCCGCAACCCATCTCTGGGAAACATCCATACATTCTTATTCACACACATACATTACGGACAGGGGGCGCCACGGTGGCGTAGTGAGTAGCACGTTCGCCTCACAGCAAGAAGGTCGCTGGTTCGATCCCCGGCTAGGCCAGTTGGCATTTCTGTGTGGAGTTTGCATGTTCTCCCCGTGGTTGCGTGGGTTTCCTCCGGGTGCTCCGGTTTCCCCCACAGTCCAAAGACATGCGGTACAGGTGAATTGGGTAAGCTAAATTGTCCATAGTGTATGTGTGTGAATGAGAATGTATGAATGTGTTTCCCAGAGATGGGTTGTGGCAGGAAGGGCATCCGCTACGTAAAACAAATGCTGGATAAGTTGGCGGTTCAATCCGCTGTGGCGACCCCGGATTAATAAAGGGACTAAGCCGAAAAGAAAATGAATGAATGAATGAACATTACGGACAATTTAGCTTACCCAATTCACCTGTACCACATGTCTTTGGACTTGTGGGGGAAACCAGAGCACCCGGAGGAAACCCACGCGACCACAGGGAGAACATGCAAACTCCACACAGAAATGCCAACTGACCCAGCCGAGGCTGAAAAATGTATTGTGCATGCCAGGCCAGTAGGTGGCAATATGACCAAAAAAAGAAAAAAGACTACGCTGCAGTAAACATTTGATCCTGTAGTTCCCCATTGTTGTTTAGCTAGTTACTCTCTTCAAAACGAACCTGTTTTATAGCAAGTGACTAGCAAAACAACATTGGGGGACTACAGGATCAAATGTTTAGTTGCATATAACATGCACATAACTTGCACATCATTTTATGCAATGGTGGTTTGTAGTTAACAGCTTGAGTTTCAAAAACTTTAAGTTTCCTAACGTATGCATTTACAGTCCCATAAATTACCATTGTCATGTGAATGAATGAATGAATGGTTTTAATTTTTTCTTGTTCCTCATTATCCAAGGTGGGTGTGCAAGCATATTAAGAAGCCCATCCGCTCCACCATTCTTTGTTTAGACTGGCACCCCAATAATGTACTGTTGGCTGCTGGATCATGCGACTTTAAATGCAGGTTAGGTCGAATCAGATTTTTGTGATTATTTGATGAATATCGCCATCATATGAACTTTCTATTTGTAAAATCTGCCACCAGGATCTTTTCTGCCTACATAAAGGAAGTGGAGGAGAAGCCAGCTCCAACAGCATGGGGCTCTAAAATGCCCTTCGGGGAAGTCATGTTTGAATCAACAGGTACTTCAGGATGGGTGCACGGTGTCTGTTTCTCGGACAGTGGGAATCGTGTGGCGTGGGCCAGTCATGACAGCACCGTGGCAGTGGCCGAAGGAGGAAAAACAGCAGTGTGAGTATTGTCTTTCAAATCACTGATCATTAAAAAGTAGGAGTAAAAAGTAGACCTTTTAAAAGTACTGTAGTGAGTAGTGAGTATTACACTGTGAAAAGTAGATGCATTTACAGAATATTACATTAACATATCCCTGCACAAACAACATGTAGTGTATTTAGGGATCTTCTTGTTTTTAGTCCGTTCCTTCCAACCTTCCTTCAATTATTTGTTTTTTCTCTCCTTCCTTTATTCATTCGTTTGTTCTCTCCTTCCTTCATTCACTCGTTCATTTGTTCATATTTTTGTTCCTTCTTAAACTAAGTACCTTTGTTCATTCATTCGTTCGTTCCTTCTTTCCTTCCTTAGTTTTTTCAGTCTTTCCCTGAATCCTTCCTTCATTTATTTGGTTCTTCCATCCTTCCTTCCATTCCTTGTTCGGTCCTTCCTTTTATCTGGCCCTTCCTTCTATTCTTCATTTGTTCCATTTAGTGATTGTTTAAGGCTGTTTGGTGATTTCAGTCGTCATACAGTCAACATCCATAATGCGCAGAATGTTACGTTTACACATCCCAACACATATAACATGTAGTGTATTTAGGGATCTTCCTATTTTCGTTCGTTTCTTCCTACCTACATTCCTTCAATTAATTAATTAATTGTTCTCTCCTTACTTTATTCGTTTGTTCCCTCCTTCCTTTGTTCACTTGTTTGTTCCTTCATATTTTTGTTCCTTCCTACATTAGGTCCTTTTGTTCATTCATTCGTTTGTTCATTCCTTCCTTCTTTCCCTTCTTCCTTAGTTTGTCCTTCTTTCCTCCCCTCATTTGTTCGCTCATTTTTTTGTTCATATTTTTGTTCCTTGCTACATTCAGTCCTTTTTTTCATTAATTCGTTTGTTCCTTCCTTCCTTTGTTAGTTTGTTCAGCTCTTCCTTGAAACCATTTATTTGGTTCTTAGATCCCTCCTTCCTTTTATTCGGCCCTCCCTTCCGTTCTTCATTCGTTCAATTTAGTGATTGTTTAAGACTGTTTGGGGATTTCATTCATCATACAGACGACATCCATCATTTTCAGTGACATGCAGTCTATAAAAAGTCTCTGGATCATTGCGTGTAAAGGTTTTGGACATCTTCTTGGACATTTGTAATTTTTCCAAAAGGTTTGCTGCATTTATAAAGTGTCCATGTCTCGAGGTTGTTCAGTATGATGTGATTTACTTTCTATGTGTGATTTTATTAAGCTGTAATCACAGGACTGAATTTCTACTTTAGACAATGACCATAGACAAGAAAGAAATAAAGTAGTGACTGCAGGTTGAAGTAGTGGAGTAAAAGTAGCAATACTGCACTAAAAATGTACTCAAGGGAAAGTAAAAGTACACATTTTTAAAACTACAGAGTAAATTACAATTCCTGATAAAAACTACTTGATGAAAGTAGTTTGAGTATTTGTAATGAGTTACTTTACACCACTGATAATAACTCAATTATTCGTTTCATCTCACCAGCTGTACCACTCTGACTTCTGAAACCTTGCCTCTGCTGTGTGTGACTTTCATCACCGAGAACAGCCTTGTGGCAGCTGTGAGTATTATCAAATGGCAGACCTTGATGCCAAGGCGATCTGTAAAGCTTGTCTTCTGACTGTCATATCTTTTCAGGGCCATGACTGCTACCCTGTGTTGTTTGTCTACGATTCCAACAAAGCAGCCTTGTCTTTCGGAGGCAAACTTGACGTGCCCAAACAAAGTGCTCAGAAGGGAATGACAGCCAGAGAGCGCTTCCAGAACCTGGATAAGAAAGCCACCACCGAAAGCAAAGAAGCAGTCCTGGAGTCTCTGCACAAGAACAGCATCAGGTACGCAAGGCTGCTCTCACCGTTAGCTGTCTAGCCTTAAAGAAACACTCCGATTTTTAAGGGCTTTTACAAGTGCCCTAAAGTTAAACAGTTTAGTTTTACCATTTTTAAAGCAATTCAGATGATCTCTGCATCTGATAGTAGAACCTTTAGCTTAGCTTAGCATAGATCATGGAATCGGATTGGACCATTAGC
>CAIGQQ010006950.1:1602666-1618655 GCA_903798035.1 Danio albolineatus
TGATAATTGAAAAGCTTGACAGATTCTAACTGATGGGGCAAGTGTAGGGCTTGGTGCTTGGCATTATTTTCAGGTGATGAGTAATATCACTGTGCCTTTTGTAAAGGGATTTCAAAACTTAAGTACTGGAAATCTTCAAAACTATACTGTTATCTCAGTAAAAACTACAAAATCATCACTTTTTGGATATGATGGCGTAATGTGAATGTATATTGTGTGTAATAAATGAAAATATTATTTTTTTCATTGTGCATTGTTGTCAGTGGTGGAAAGAGTACTGAAAAATCATACTCAAGTAAAAGTACCATTACTTGCCCATAAACGTAGTGCAAATAGAGTAAAATTTTCTGTTGAATATATTACTTAAAGTATGAGTAAAAAGTAGCCCTTTTAAAAGTACTCAAGAGTAGTGAGTATTACACTGTGAAAAGTTGATGCGTTTACAGAATGTTACGTTTACACATCCCTGCACAAACAAAATGTAGTGTATTTAGGGATCTTCCTATTTTCGTTTGTTCCTTCCAACCTTCCTTCAATTATTTGTTTGTTCTCTCCTTCCTTCATTCGTTTGTTCCCTCCTTCCTTCGTTCACTCGCTCGTTCGTTCATAATTTTGTTCCTTCCTACATTAGGTCCTTTTGTTCATTCATTCGTTTGTTCGTTCCTTAGCTTGTTCAGTCCTTCCTTGAATTCTTCCTTCATTCGTTTGGTCCTTCCTTTTTTCCTCACTTCATTTGTTCGCTCATTCTTTCTTTTCTTTCTTTATTTTTGTTCCTTCCTTCATTAGGTCCTTTGTTCATTCATTCGTTCTTTCCTTCCTTAGTTTGTTCAGTCCTTCCTTGAATCCTTTCTTCATTTATTTGGTTCTTCGATCCTCCCTTCCATTCTTTGTTCGGTCCTTCCTTTTATTTGGCCCTTCCCTCCATTCTTCATTCGTTCCCTTTAGTGATTGTTTAAGGCTGTTTGGTGATGTCAGTCGACATCCATCATTTTCAGTGACATGCAGTCTATAAAAGTCTCTGGATCATTGCGTGTAAAGGTTTTGGACATCTTCTTGGACATTTTTAATGTTTCCAAAAGGTTTGCTGCATTTATAAAGCGCCCATGTTTTGAGGATGTTCAGAATTATGTGATTTTTACTTTCTATGTGTGATTTAATTGGACAGGAATCACAGGACTGATTTCTTTACTTTAAACAATGACCATAGACAAGAAAGAAATAAAGTAGTGACTGCAGGTTGAAGGAAAGTACTGGAGTAAAAGTACAGATACAGCACTAAACATGTACTCAAGGGAAAGTAAAGTAGACATTTTTAAAACTACTGAGTAAATTACATTTCCTGAGAAAAACTACTCAATTACAGTAGTTTGAGTATTTGTAATTAGTTACTTTACACCACTGGCTGTTGTGATGTTATCATAACCTTATATTTATTCATAGTGTTAATCTTAAATTACCACAATTAAACTTAATCTTATCACAGTTGTCAAGATAATTAACATAGGCTATAAACTAACAAAAATCTTTACGTAAAAAAAAAAAATCATTTAAAAACAAACATAAAAATCAGGTTGTGTTGTTTTTTTTTTTAAATTATTATTATTATTTTATTTTCAAATGTCTAATTGTTAGAATGTAAGTTTTATTTGTATGTTTAAAAAAAGTGTATTTTCAAATGAATGTCTGCGAAAATTTCTAATAATAATAAAAATATTGAAATATTTTTTCAGGTTGTGTGTAAAATAGATAAGATAGTTTGATTTGAAAGTCAATGGTGAGTAGATGAGTTTACCTGTTAGATGTTCCTGGCAACCTCTGTGGTCCCATTTAACCACTTTACAACCTGTTAGCAGGCCTACTGTTAACTTTAGCACCTTTTGGTGGACAGATAAAAGCTTTTTAAAAATCATTAGAGGTGTTAATGGTGAAAAAGATCATATCTTAAACTTGTGTTAGACATTATTCCAGCATTTAAACTAAAACCACTCCAATACATTGATTCAGGATGATGGGAGTGCTACAATGCTAACACTTTTCTGAATCTTGTGAACAAAGAACGTCATCGACAACAACCCTGCAGGACTCCACCCAGTTTGCGCAATTTAAGCGGACTGTAATTCCGTTTGACGCCACTAGGAGCGCTGAAATACACACTTCATATTCAGACACTGTTCATAACTATTAAAATAAAAAGCATGTTAATGCATTCTTCCTTTCTTCACTTCTCAGCCAAATCTCACTTCTTGATGGTGGAAAAGCCAAGTGTTCTAAATTCTGCACCACTGGTATGGATGGAGGCATGACTATTTGGGATGTGAAGGTACTAGCTGTCAAACTTTCACAAGCTTTCCATAACTATGAATTGTTTATTTGTGCACAAATATGATTTTATTTCTTCTGCAACGTTTGTTTCAGACCCTTGAATCTGCAATGAAAGACCTCAAGATTGTGTAGACACACAGCAGACCCCAGAACATGCCTGCTGTCAGATTGCTTGCTTTAAAAATCTTATTTTTGCAGTTGTCTGTGTATTTTTTTCCAAGATTAAGTTGATTAACAGTGTTAGTGGTTTAAGGAGTTTATATATTCATACAATTTAGCGTACTGGTTCTGGATGAACCAAAAGGGAATTCGAGTTTTTTGAATCTGAATCTAAATGCTGGTCATAGATTGCTTTTCTTTAATTTGTGCAATTAGCTCGTATTGAATTTGAATAAAACGCAAGAATTATTACATGCTGAATGTCTTCCTACATCATTACTGCCATTCAAATGATAACTAATGTTTTTTGTGACGCATAATGGACATAAAGAGAAGTCCACCACTATCTGAAATGCATGAAAAGTAGGAATAAAAACTATTAAGACCCTGAAACACTTTCAACAGGGGATTTATTTAATCTTTATATGGAACAATTTACATTTTATACAAAAATCATTAGAAAACAGATTAAAGTGGCCTTGGGGGATTGGAGCTCATTGGCTGATGAGGAGGTAAGTCAATTGTTGATAAGCAACATCAAAACATGCCAAAGAAAAAAAAAAAACATGCATAAAAATGTTCTCGAGATTCTTCTGAGCTCCCAGAATTCAGGCAGCGTCTCCAAAAGCCTGTGTTTGGACACACTGACTAATATTTGGTTATCACATTCATAAACCCTGGTCCTCTTTATTATTATTTTTCAAAAGAACCCTGGAAATCACATTATACTTCTGACCTTTTCTGGTTCGACTGCCTGACCATGTGACCTGTTTGTTCAAACTGCAGTCCACAGGGATGTCTGTGAGAACACATCCCCCGTTTGTAAGCTAAATGTTGCGACCGTTTCCTTAAAAACCTGATGTTTTTAGCGAGATATATGATGCTTTTCCTGTTTGCGAAGAACAAGGCCCTTTAAACAGGAGTCTACACACCGTGTCATGACAAATCGTCAGCTGCTGGTATTTAGAAGAAATCTTGAACTTCCTTCCTTCGTTACCAAATGTTCTAGAAACAAATTGGCGTCTGACGGCCTTTCTAAATCACGTTCTTCAAATCAAAACATTAAACACCTTCATCAGTCGGTGTTTGGAACTTAAAATAATAAAAGCTCTTGGATGAACAGGCCCAAGAAAGACGCTGGGGGTAATTTAAAGCCAAAAAGAAACGATTGCCGAGTTGGTTAACCATGTAATGAATTAAAAGAGAGCATCGTAGAGCATGTGCGCTTATAGATGAAGTAATCTGAGAGAAAACAACCCTCGTAGCCTGTTTAAAAACCCCGGGTTGTTATTTTAACACGCCATTTACATCATTACAGGACAGACTTCACATCTCGCCACAGATGTTGATGATCAGTAAGGGACTCCTCAATTGCAGACACTGCGTGGTAAGGTGACGTAGCAGGCGGTGCAAGCCAGTTTTGCTTTCAATCATATTTGAAAAAGACTAAGTTCAAGAGGAGAATTGGCCAGCAAACACATCAGAAGCATCCACATGAAAGCAAATGTTTTCTAGGATTTCTAATCTTGGCACATGTACATGCAAAGCTAAGAGACGGGACACCTGCAGCTCGGATTTCATAGTTTGGTCTGATTAAGGACTGAGTATTAAAAAAAAAAGAATCAAATAAAAATAAAGAAAGGGAATTGAAAGAAAAATTGAGCAGGGTTTTAGAAAGCCACAAAGGTTGCGGGGGGGAGAGAGGAGGAAAACATCTATACGCGACAACAGACAGAATAAGGCTACAGCTAGGCTTGCTTTAAAATGATCTCTCTTTTAATCCCTTTCTCTATCAGGTCACACATGTCCATAGCAGCACCAGAGGAAAACCCCCTCTGCAATGTCACTCAGTCGGCTCCATCTTCTGGCAGCGGCTCAGTCCGTTTCCAGGATTAATGGAGGCTGCTCGTTCTCTTCATCCAGGTGGAGGGTGTTCATGTCGTCCTCCACTCCAGCTCCCCCTACTGCCCCCTGATCCTCACTGTAACCTGAGATCACAGCATTTGAATATTATTACTCTTTTTACATCCCCCAGTTTAGTTTCAAGAGTTCCCACTTAGCTAATGCTTGACACTGATTGCAGGTTTGGCACGCTGTCCCAGGAGAGAACCTTGGGCTCAAGGAGTTCTCCTGGTAAGTTACTATAGAAGTGCGTCTGACATTAGGTCGGTCACGAGAGCTCCCCGGATGTAGAATGGAAAGAGGGGGAGATGGGGTGGATGGGGGATTCTTCAAATAAGAAGATAAGTATGGTGGCCGGGAAGTGCAAAACAACATTACAAAGTGTGAAACACTTTTACGAAGCTCGAGACATTTTGGAAAACATTTTTACTTATCATAAGACAGAATTACATAGGAAAAACAGTTTTATCAAGGACAAAACAAGTTTACATTTTAAAAAACAAATTAACAAGAAACACTTTTACAAGTCCCGAAACAAAAGCCCTTTAGGCTTGTTTGAAACCTACCAGTAAGTGTGTTGAAGCAGGGTTGGAACTAAACTGTTCAGGGCTGCGGCCCTCCAGGAATTGAGTTTGACATCCCTGGTTTATGGTGACCGAACATGGACTGCGGCCGAAGGAAGTTTTGTGGCAAACACATGAGCAGCTTGACGTGGTTTTGCTTTACGTGTGGTCGGTGTTTGGAGTTTCTAAAAGACGCGGACCAGACGTAAACACCAGACGTACTGCATCAATGTGTTGAATATTTTAACGAGGGCCACTCTTACGCTGTAATCGTGGACATGATGTCAAGTCTAAACGGTGTAAACATCTGCTTGAGGACTCTTAAAAGTAAACTGAATGAAGCCGGTGTTTAACTTGTGACCGTCTTAACTGGTGTCCCTTCCCAGATGAAAGCTGTTCACTTTTGCAGATTGGCAGATTCGTCACTTTTTTACAGTAACAAAACATGCCCATAACAAATAAAGATACTTATTTCTTGGTGTCAATGTCACTGTAAACGTTGTTGATTTTAACATTTGTGTAGCAGAACAGTATATAACCAAAATTAACCTAAAAAAATATTTATAATTTACATGTCATCAATGGGATTCGAACTCGTGTAGTCAAAAGGTTCAGAACACGTATCAATCGACCTATCTAACTGAGCTATTCATGACTTTAGATGAATGTTAAATGTTAAAATCAATAATGTTTACAATAACACTGACACCAAGAAATAAGTATCTTTATTTGTTATGGGCATGTTTTGTTATGGGCACAGACCACACGTAAAGCAAAACCGAGTCAAGCTGCTCATGTGTTTCATGTGCTCGGCCGCAGTCCATGTTCAGTCACCATAAACTTTATTTACGCCATTTACTCCACAACACGAATTTACCGCGCTCACCACCAGCGACGACGACAACAACGCCCTTTGCCGTGTCACTTCCAGTGCTTGGTACATTCCCTTTCCGTAAAGAATCTGTGATTGTAAATTTGTTTCGGGACTTGTAAAAGTGTTTTGCGTTTTGTTAATTTGTTTTTTAAAATGTAAACTTGTTTTGTCCTTGGTAAACTTGTTTTTCCTATGTAATTGTGTCTTATGAAAGGTAAAAATGTTTTCCGAAATGTAAATTTGTCTCGAGCTTCGTAAAAGTGTTTCACACTTTGTAATGTTGTTTTGCACTTCCCGGCCACCGTAGATAAGGAAGGTAAGGAAAATGGGCTATTTGTGTAGGCTTGAATTCATCTAACTGGTCTATCATTTAACTGTTGATGTGAGGCCTGCCGTGGTCAATCACAGCTAATGATCCTCTTGAAATTAGTTTGTAAAACTTCACTTAAAAACGATCCTGTTTTTTTCTTACCTTTGGCAACAGCAGCACTGTATGTCTGGGCCACAAGTGGCCGATCGTGAGCTGTCTGTTCAAGAATTTCATTCGCCGGCTCTGCACTTCCATCCAACCTGAAGAAAGATGCACATTTAGCATGAGTGAATCACCTATGATGTTAATGAGTGCCAATCCAAAGCCTATTTTCTAGTGATTTTAGGCTAATTGTAGCCCAATTCTTCAATTAAATTTGCAGGTAATATAATAATCCATATTTTATTTGCAAATTATATAATATATATTATAATAACCTTTTTAAAAAGATACTAATGTAGTTAAATGAAGACTAATGTAGTTAAAATACATTTGTATTTTTGGAAATACATTTGTAATTTAATGTTTAATTTTCAATCTATTAGTCAATTCAAAATAATTCAAACTTTAAAATGCAATACAAGAGTAAATTAAATTAAGAGTAAATAAAATAAAAACATTTACCATTTACTGGTCCAAAGCAAACTTTCACAGACATAATTTTGAGCACATAGTATGTATGTAAAAGTGGGCTGTAAAATAAAGTTTTCTCAGTTCATGTAACACGAACAAACCAAAAACCAGGTGCTTTCACAAATAGTTATAGGAACTATGAAAACTTTCCTTTACAAAGAACCGATGTAATTGCTGCTAAAACTCAGCTTTGTAATCAAACAAATATTCTGTTTACACATTTCTATATTAAAAAAAGGCAAAGGTTACTTTCAATTTAACAAAAAATAAATAAATCAACATTTGTGTTTTTATGACATTTTTGATCAAACAAATGCAGCGCCTTGGTTAGCATTAAAGCCTGTCTTCAAAAACATGTGCTGATAAAATGTTACTGTGATTATAGTGTAAACATTCTGTAGATAGTGTAAATATAGTGTAACTCTGTATCTCACTTATGCTGTTTCATTAGTGTGCATTCTCCTCCCTCCTGAGGGTCTAGATTGTACAGGTACAGATAGCCATCTGCAGCCGCCACCAGCAGCCGTGGAATCTTCTGAATTCTAGACACCGATCACAAGCAAGATAATCAGACACACATCTACCCTGATGGTGACTACTGTCTGAATGTAGATTATATAAAACAGCCATTTCAGAAAGGTTTTCTCACATGGCCAGAGCGCAGATGTTCTTGTGTCCTGAAAAGGGCAGTCTGACTGTAGCAAACGCTCGTCCTTGAGTGAACATCTCTGTTACGTGTGCAGGCAGATACGTTGTGGAGGCCATCAACACTTTCCCAAAGTATCCTGTCCAAGTAGTGGGCTCCTCCTGAGGCCTACGGTGGAAAACCAGAAGGTTGAAAAGGACAGTATTGTTCTGACTTGTTTTAATGCCACATATAGATACGTTCTTACAGAAAATAAAACAATCAATCAATAAAAAGCAAAATCCATGAAAATGTTGTATTGGTAATTTGAAGAAGAGTAAAAACCACTTCTATTCAGTGGGCAACATTACACTGACTTCTCTCTCTGGGTCTCCAGCTTAAAAATATGAACCGTCTCTGTGTTGCTCGAGGCAGACAGATAGAGTCCATCCATACTGAAGGCCAGGGAACAGATGCTCACACATCTGTCAAGGCATAATTAAAGAAAGTGCATTGTTTTCATTGGGTGTGCTTACAAATCTTGACTATTTGAGTCAATACAAAATAGATCGACAGAAATGAAGTGATCTACCTCTTTACCCCTCTCCTGAACTCAAAGAGCTTTTGGCCCTCTGGAATCGAGAACACCCGGATAACAGTGCCCTGAATAACAGCAAGGAAAAAGGTGAAATTACATTTCAAAGAAGGTTACAAGCTTATTAAGCTCTTCATCTATTATTCAGCAACTTTATTTTATTTTAAATGGACTTTATGCAAACACTATTTGATCTGATACTCTTCGAGAACTAAAGAACTTCACTCAGGATGCATTACAAAGATATAAAGCAACAGTAAAGTATTTTATGTTACCCAAACATTCGAAAGATGTTCTTTTGTACTTTATACTCATGAAGGTATTTTGGAACAATTATCATTCATTCATTCATTCATTCATTTTCTTTTCGGCTTTGTCCCTTTATTAATCCAGGTTCGCCACAGCGGAATGAACCGCGAACTTATCCAGCATTTGTTCTACGCAGCGGATGCCCTTCCAGCCGCTACCCATCTCTGGGAAACAGCCATACATTCTCATTCACACTCATATACTACGGACAATTTAGCCTACCCAATTCACCTGTACCGCATATCTTTGGACTGTGGGGGAAACCCGGGAAGAACATGCAAACTCCACACAGAAATGCCAACTGACCCAGCTGAGGCTCGAACCAGCGACCTTATTGCTGTGAGACCACAGCACTACCTACTGCGCCACCGTGTCACCGACAATTATCATGATTTCCACAATTATATGAAGTAGCACAACTGTTGTTAGCATTCAGTAAATGTTTCTTGAACACCAAATTCTATTAGAATGATTTCAAGAGGATAATGTGGAGTATTTATGAAATATACAAAAAAATTTATAGACTTTTAAATCAAATAAAGGCAACCTTGGTGAAAAAAAGAGAACTTTTTATGAACAGCACTAAAACATTTGCACAATAATTTGTTATATTTTGCAATTGTAAATTTTAATAAAAAAACTAAAACAAGTCAAAACAGTAAAGCTGATTTAAAATATATACAGTATAACGTAATACATTAACTTATGTTTTTTTTATTACTCAATTCATGTTTATTTCTATAGCACTTTAACAATGTAGATTGTGTCGAAGCAGCTTAACATAGAAGTTCTAGTAAACTGAAACAGTGTCAGTCCAATTTTCAGAGTTGAAGTTTAATTTAGTTCAGTTAAGTGTGGTTTAAATTTCACTGCTGAAAGTCCAAACACTGAAGAGCAAATCCATCGATGCGCAGCTGGAGCAATCTAATGTAATGTATTTTTTATTTAATGCATGTCAACCAAGGCTATTTTAATGGCTAGAACATTGCAATAATGAACATACAATTAAAACAACAAACAAATGAATACGTAAATTAAATAAGATTTTTAGAGTTAAAATATGATAAAAATTCTAACATTTGTCCTGGTGTCACTTTGTAAAAATGTCTTTAAGAGAGTTCATTTCATTAAAAAAGCCTTCTGGAATCATTAAAAGCAGGACAATCCAGTAAAATGTGTTTTACAGTAAGGGGAGTAGTGCAGTACAAACATTGAGTGGGGTCTTCATGGTTGGTTAATCATTAGTTAATCAAGGTACTGTTTATCATATATGTCCAATACGACTTTACTGGAACAATATCTTTAATACTGTAAACTGGACTCAAGTATGGTCATTACCTCAAAAATTTTCATTAGAAATAAGGCTAAAGAAATATCGTTTATATTGATTCATAGCTGACCCTAAAAATATATTTCTTCAAAAATCTAAACTTGATATGGAGTTAGGATGCTGTTTTTGTGAATGCTTCGATGAAACTATTTCACATTTATTTTGGTCTTGCCAATATACTCAACATTTTCGGATTAATGTTGATGTTATTGCACATAATATTTTAAAAACACTTTCCTTATCTTATAATCATGCGATTTTGGCTTATTATGTTAAGGATCGCTCTTTAAAAGATGCTGGTTTTATTAGAAACTAATTAAATGAATTTTATTATTATGTAAATTTCACAAATACAAATGCAAGTTGGCAAACAGCAAACCTCTCCTCATGGTGCTGGAACAAGAAATTCAAATGTATATAAAAGTGATTTCTAAGTCAAGAAATATAACAGCAATTAAAACGTTTAATATATGCTCCTCCAAAAAATGTTTGTAAACATGTATTTTCTATACTGAAAGTGCATTTGTTTTTAATAACTAAAATTGGACAAATGAGTATTACATATTTGTATGTAATTTAATAATTATGTACCCTCTCCTCTTCTTCTTATTATTATTATTTTGAATTTAATTTGTTCTTTTCCCATTTAATCCATCATGTAAAGAAACATGAAGTGATTTTGTTGTATAATGAAACTGTAGGGCGCCACAGTGGCGTAGCGAGTAGCACGTGCGCCTCACAGCAAGACCCGGTCAGCTGGGTCAGTTGGTATTTCTGTGTGGAGTTTGCATGTTCTCCCCGTGGTTGCGTGGGTTTCCTCCGGGTGCTCCGGTTTCCCCCACAAGTCCAAAGACATGTGGTACAGGTGAATTGGGTAGGCTAAATTGTCCGTAACGTATGAATGAGTGTGTATGGATGTTCCCCAGAGATGGGTTGCAGCTGGAAGGACATCCGCTGCGTAAAACATATGCTGTATAAGTTGGCGGTTTATTCCGCGGTGGTGACCCCAGATTAATAAAGGGACTAAGCCGAAAGGAAAATGAATGAATGAAACTGTACATGCTGGTTCTTGTTAATAAAGAAAAAAAGACCAAATATCCCTAAAAAAAGTAATACTGCAATATTTCACATTACACTTTTTCAACTGAGACTGCAAAACAAATAGAATCTGAAATTGAGTCACTAGATTAAAACACACACAGACAAACACAAAGCTTCTCAGACCTTCTCAGAAGCCGTGGCCAATTTAGTGCCGCTTGCATCAAATGCCAGTGCTGCTAGTGGGCTGTCATGGGCAGGTATCATGTTAGCTGCCCTCTGCAAAGAGAAAATATTCATTACACATTGACCAACACTGTTTAACAACTGCCGAAAACCATAATTACGGCGAACGTTTCAACTAAACACTACTTACCAGGTTGACTGTGTCAAAAACTTGTACTTCTCCAATCGTTGCACTTCCCGGATAGGCCAGGTAGCAGTTGTCATTACTGATTGACAGGGCACAGAGTCCTGTAAATGTTTAGTAGCATATTAATAAACAAATATACACCAGACTACTAAAACTTATAACATAGGGCTGTTAGTACATGGTCATATTTTAGAATTTTTTTTTTTTTGTCAACTTGGTGTGATGACATTCTGTCGTATGTGAGGTACATCGTTGAAAGCCCCCAAAGTATAACAAAACTGGTTGTTTTAAGACGATTTCTCTTTATTATCACGAAACAGAGCTGTCATTCCACACAACACTAACATGGGAAACAGCTGAAATGTTGTGCAAAAAGGTTCAAGATGGCTTTTCTTTCAACAAATCATCAATTATTACCATGGTTTTACTGTTCAACTCTAACTAAGAAATGCCAAATATTCATATTGAATTTTATGTAGGCCTGCACAATTAATCATTTTTGCAATCCGAAATCGTGATCTATTTGAAAGGGTGTCATTTTCAAAACACAGAAGCTGCAATTGTTTCCATGAGGTATCAAATATGGTAAGAAACATATAGTTTTTGACAGTTCTTAAGCACATAATCGTGAACAATCTGAAATATGTAACACAATCTAAATCAAAATGTTTTTAATCTCTTTAAATATAAGATTTTATATAGAATAATGTAGTTATTTTCTTAATTTGTCATGAAAACTTTGTAGAAAAAACATAGCAACAATGTTTAAGAGGTTTTAAATAAACAGTATACTAGTGTAGAAAACTTTGTGTTCATGCTAGGTCTTTCTTTGGTACTGTTAAAACCACCACATCAAACCTTTAGCTCTTTTATGAAATGATAGCAAATCACATTAAAAAATAAATAAATAAAATAATTCGCAAAACACAATGTTGATCAGATAAATTGCAGTCAGATTTTTTTCTGGAAATTGTGAAGCCCTAAATGCTTTTATTATTAATGTATTAAATACGAGTGACTCTATAGACCATTTTGAGAAATGTAAACAAAAACAATGGTCCCAACGTATTTCCTGTTTTACATTTTTAATTTTTGTAGCTTCAGAGAATCCGAAAAGAGCCACAGATTGATAAATAATATTATGATAGCCGTTTAAACATGAAGTTATGATTAAATTACCTCTTGTTACAATTATAAAAAATAGTTCATGGGAAATGTTCATGGGCCAATGACATGACCTTATTAAAATAGTCTATAATCAAAACATAATTACTGAATATTTGATGAGTAATAGTAGTCGTCAATTTTTACTTATATGAAATGACGTCAGGTTTTTGTTTTTCATAACAAAAGTCTTTTACTATGGTAGTGAGATTGCTAGAATTGTGTATGATGATGAATGTACAATATATTTAGCCCCAACTCAGGCTCCTGGTACTCTCCACTCAAGCTTCTGTCAGATGTGCATTTATAAGGGCTGTTTACACCTGGTCACTTCATGTGTTCTTTTCTGATGATCGGATTGCCATTCAATTGTGAAAAGAGCAGTTGTAAATGTCCTCTGATATGCAGACAACTATAAATCCTCCGAAAGTCTCCGAATTTATGCTTTAATGCAACATCAGCAGCATTGGCTATATTCATGGCAACACTTGTACTATATTCAACATTCAATTTACAATCATTAAGGTTTCTTGATAATTCATTGCACAAACAAATATCAAAATAACAACAACACTGATAAAGTCATACAAGCCATTTCAGTTTGCTCAGTAATAAATACTCAAATTCTCCAGAAGACACCTTTTTAAACATTTCAGGAAAGTACTTCCTGATTAAAAACGTTCTCAAATACCATTTAAAATATATACATTCTGTTAACATATGTTTTATCCTCCAAATATTCTAACATAGGTCACAAATAGTTTTTTCTTCTCCTTTCAATAATATGAGTGCGTAAGTCTTGAGTGGCCGAATCGTTTCAGAAGGTGCGTTCCAAATGAAACTGAACAGGTCTAAATGCATTTGGTGGTTCAAAATCATGTGGTTATTTTATTAAATGTAAAAAAAACTCGTGAGAGCATTTTATGTGCTGTATTTGTCAGATATAACAGCACCAATGCAATGCCACAGACTGAGTTATTAACCATTAAACAATAAAAAAAAAAGACAATTGATAACAAATGGCAGCTTTGACAATGCATCACACACCTGTGCCTTAAATTACTATTAATATAATATATATTTTTTAAATGTATTACCTTAATTCTCAATTTGACAACTTAATTCATTTTTTTTTTAATGAACATGGAATTAGTTTTTTTTCAGCTTCTTTTTTTGAAAATGTTAAAGGTGCAGAGATAATTGTCTTCAGAAACATTTTTTGTTGTGCTGGTTGAAAGTCTCTTCACAGTCCAATAGTAATGATTAAAGTAAATGATCTAAATGTGTATTTTTATATTCTGGGTGAGCCATAAAACTAAAAAATGTTTATCCAATTAAATATTGTCGAGCCGACATCTCCCATAATTCCAATAAGTAGCCCAAACTGTCTGTCAACAAATGTAGATTTGGGCTTCTGCGCATCTCTGTTCACGCATATCCGCCATAAGCTGCGCGTTCACGTGCAGACAAGATAGTAACAGACGCAGTCAAATCAAATGGTGAATTGAAACTTGTTATAATCCTGAATCAATATTGGAGTTACTTTTGCACGCTGGAGGGAGGATGACACTATGGCTGAAGCATTTCTGTTAGACAGGTAATGTTAGGTTTAAAAACTTAATTCCCCAAAGCTGATGTAGATTGTGTTGTGTTACGAATGGGCTATATGCACAGAAGTTTTGTTCAGCCACTGAAATCTTCCGGCGATAGATTGATGTGACTATTTTCAGTTTCATAAGGTCCTTATACTTTTTATTTAGTTTAACAACAAAACATCAGTAAATAGCGCTATTCCACCTAGCCCGCTTTACTGAGGTGAAGTTGCTTTTATATTCACATTGGTTTCATTTTGAACAACGACAGCCTCCCTATACTGTTTACCATGCTACTCTGAATACTTGCTCTTAAATAGCACGTAAGTGTGGCTTAGTAACAAGTGTAATACCTGCACGCCGCCGGCCAACCACTGACGACATTTCTAACTCGCGAATGACATGTGTCTAGTGGGTTGTTTGCTGTCATGTCGCGATGCGTGCGTTTGCGATTTCAAGAGGCGTGGCTTTGAAACACAGTCCCTCGCCTGCCATTCAAAGATAATATGTTAACCGGTTCGCCTTTTGGCAGATCACCTACTGCACCTTTAAAGGGGGATTATTTTAATACATCGATTTTCATACATTAACATTCATTCAGATTCATTTAGTGATTTCAAAATTATTCATACAAATAACTGGATAGATCAATGATTTAGACTTTTTAGACTAGATTTTAAAACTAGACTATTAATATGTTCATATATCAATTGTTCTGAATTTTCATTTAATTAACCAAGATTAAATTTGCGATTCAGTAACTAATTATTAAATGTAAAAAATAAACATGTGAGAGTTTTATGGGCTGTATTAGTCCAACATAACAGGACCAATGGAGCACGAACACATTGCCAGAGACAGTCTGAGTTGTGCATTTAGTTTATTTTTTTTTTTTATCTATTTTATATTAAATTTATACATAGCTTTGACAATGCATCACACACCTGTGTCTTATATTATTATTAATATTACTTATGCCACCATCTGGAGAATTTAGTTGCACCAAAAGCCCTATAACAACAAGGTCAATGCAAACGGGTCACCACATAATTTCCAAACCTATTCTTTCAGTTCCCCAAATATAAATAGAGCCTGGCGTTCTGAAAGAAGAAGCTGATATACTGTACTTCCTCAAGAAAAATTTGGAAAAAAAACCCAACAACAATAATAATGTACTTATGGCATGCAGCGTTACCCACCGGAAGGATTGGGAGGGGTCTCTCGAATGGTATGTAGTACTTTCATATCCCTAATGTTGTGGATATAGAGTGACTCCTCTAAACACACTATCAATCGCTGTGGAAATAAAGCAGGTTTGCAAAGTCTCAGACAGTTCGATCACACTTAATGAAATAAACTCATATGGTAAATGTTGCCAGAAGAAGAGGATGTCTGCTGACTCACCTGTCTGTTTAGTTTCACAGCCAGTATAGTGTTCGAGTAGCTGTAGTTGCAAATCTCTGTCCCTTTCTTGAAATGACAGACCTTCAGTTTCCTAGGAGCCTTAAGGCTGACGATAGCGACGAGGCTGCTGGAGAACAATCTCTCCACGATGCACACATCTTCTGTGTCAGCTGAGGAAATATAAGTGACAGTACATAAAACATGCCTTATGTTGTAGAATCAAGCAAGCATTTATAATGGACAACAGCAGCACTCAACCTTCTGGACTCAAAGGCTCAACATTTTGAAACAATTTTCATCCACAATTTGTTTTGTGATTTCAAGTATTTTTTTAACTATTAATTAAAGAAACGTGTTTTAAGCTTCTTTTTTAACCTTTTAAAGCGTGATTATTTTAATAGAACTATTTTCATACATTAACATTCATTCAGAATAATTTAGGGATTTCAAAATTCTTCATTAAAACAATTTGGTGGATGGATAGATGGATTATTTAGACTTTTTAGACTATATTTTAAAACTAGATTATTAAATGATATATTTATATATTAATTTTTCTGAATTTTCATTTAATTAACCAAGATTAAATTTGCGATTCATTAACAAATCAACGATTACTATCAATACCGATAAAGATATCAACTCATTAAAAACAAATATAATCATATTAGACAAACATTTAAATAATAATCTATACAACTACTTTTAAATAATTTTATGGCCCATTTGAAGGGTGGATGAGGCTGCCTGGATGACAACTACAAAGCAAAAATCCCTATATATATATATATATATA
>CAIGQQ010006950.1:1623655-1664998 GCA_903798035.1 Danio albolineatus
TAATTCATGGGTACAGAGAATGATGAATGTCATTCACAAAACCACTGTGTGTAACAGCCATTCAATGGATGTCAGTGTTTCTTTATCAGGTTTACCAATGCCAATTAAGAACATAATCTTAATTTTATCTTAATTTTAATTCCTCATACAGTATAAAGTCACAACGAAACGATCAATCTGTAGGTCTCAGAAATGGTTTTGTGAATGACATTCATCATTCTCTGTACCCATGAATTATCAGACCACACAATTTGATCAGAAAAGCGCTTCAGATACAAATACATTTAATATTAAAGTTTGTTACATAGTTTTTCAGTAGGACATTTTAAACGTGTTAATAGTTTTGTGAGATGACAGATTTAGTCAGTGTCATGTCACATATCTGGCAAACAAGCAGGCTTTGTGTTTGCCTTTTGAGATCTTTGCCCCCAGAGGATGTTGACTAGTTGGGATTATGTGGAATTGCTACTTTTGCTCCCAGTTTCATCTTTGACCCATATAGGTTGGTTAATTGAGGTAAAATAATTCTTTACTTGAATTAAATCAGAGGTGCCACAGTGGCGTAGTGGGTGGAACATTCGCCTCACAGCTAGAAGATCGCTGGTTTGAGCCACGGCTGTTTCTTCCAGGTGCTCCAATTTCCCCCACAAGTCCAAAGACATGTGGTATAGGTGAATTGGGTGAGCTAAATTGTCCTGAATTGTAAAGTGTATGAGGGTATATGCATGTTTTTTAGAAATGGGTTGCAGCTGGAAGGGCATCCGCTGCGTAAAACATATGCTGGATAAGTTGTCGGTTCATTCCACTGTGGTGACCCCAAATTAATAAAGGGACTAAGAAAAGAAAAAAGAAGGATTTGGAGCCACCTGAGTGTGAGTAAATTATGAGTTAGTGGAAATCTGAATATTAGGGTGAACTATCTCTTTTACCAAATTTAAATGTAATCACTATAACTGTCTCTAAATGGAGGTGTTCTTCTGAACTAGATAACTCTCATGTAAGTCATAAACAGTGAGCACCTGATCACTTTCATTTAATCTCCAGAATGATCTCCGAACGGTCCGGCACAGAGCACTCTTTCAATCTCCTTTCATAAAGCGGAGTACAATGATTTGCACTGTGCAATCCTCATCCCTTGTGACGATTTGGTTGGGATCCTTCTTGCTTCATAAACAAGAGACTCGCATTGTGGCCATCTGAGTGCATATTTGGTTTTTGGATGAGATATTTTGGCCTCTGTCATGTGCAATTAGCAGTAAATCACTCAGTAAATTCCATGTGCTAAAAAAAGGGAGCTGGAAAAGAGATAATGGACAAGGTCTGGGTGAACCGAAAGTTGCTGAGACTTTTATTTTAGTATGTTGATGTACTTACGGCTAATACAGAATATCATTTACTAAACTAACGATAAGAGGGGCGTGGTTAAGAATAATGTGGCTCACATCATCAAACCGACATCAACAGAGAAGGACCGCCACTACTATCATGGAAGCAAGTGGTCAAACTTTGAAGATTACCAAAGCAGACGTTTGTTTTCAGTTGATTAACTTGCACTGATTACTTGTTCACCTAAGGAATAGCAATATGCACTAGCAAAATAAATATTGTAAATTTAGATTTCCCGCAGACTTTAACTTAACCTTAAACGTAAGAGCATTTTTAAATTCATGATTATTAATTTGGATACAATATATATTTATAGGCACTCAAGGACACCTTATATAACAAGCACATCATTCAAATACAAGCAGTAAAAATAACAATCGATATAATATTAAATCAGCAAATCATAAAAAAATCCATCCTAAACAAAATAGGTTTTATCTGAGATTTTAAAAAATTGGAGCTGGAGCTTCAGTTTTACTGGCATTTATTTATTCATTCATTTTCTTGTCGGCTTAGTACCTTTATTAATCTGGGGTCACCACAGCGGAATGAACCGCCAACTTGTCCAGCATTTGTTTTACGTAGCTCATGCCCTTCCAGCCGCAACCCATCTCTGTGAAACACACACTTATACACTAAGGCCAATTTAGCTTAGCCAATTCACCTATACCGCATGTCTTGTGGAATTGTGGGGAAAACTGGAGTACCCAGAGGAAGCCCACACGAACACAGGGAGAACATGCAAACTCCACACAGAAATGCTCGAACCAGCAATCTTCTAGCTATGAGGCGATTGTGCTACCCACTGCGCCACCGTGAGGCCCTACTGGCATTTAACTTTAAGAAATTATTACTCATCCATATATTAATCTCATGTAGACATTTAGTAGGGTCAGAAGGGGGTGAGATGTTGTAGGTTTTAATAGAGATATAAACTTGTGTATCGTCTTGTGAACTTGTGAAATATATGCCATAAAAACGAAATATATGACCTAGAGGTAAAATATAAATGACAAATAAAAGTGGACCCAATACTGACCCTTAAGGAACACCATGAATGACTGAAACAGGATCAGAGCATCTATTCTTTATCTGTACAAACTGTTTTCTGTCACTTAAATAAAAAGAGAACCAGCAAAGTGCATTATCAGCTATTCCTACAGTATAGAAGCCAGCCGTTCCAATAATAGTGATTGACTAATAGTATCACAAGTAGCAGTAATATCTAAAAGAATAAGTATAGCCAGATAGACATGGGCCGGTATAAGGTTCTGATGGTATGATTACCTTGGATAAAAATATCACAGTTTCACGGTATTGTGATTACTGCTCTAAAATGTATTCTTTTTAAATGTCTGGCTAAAAAACTTAACTTTTTTACCCTTTTGAACACAATATATATATATTTTTGAGAAACATAAAAAATATTTTGGAGCAGTAAACATCTCAGGCTAAATAATTCAATTAAATCATTGACTTCTGCTGTCTTTGTTAGTTTCCTATAACATAGATTTCTTTACAATTTAAAACAGCATCTTTGGATATCTTTTCTGCTGGAGATACTGTTGTCCTAAAAATCTAAAAAACAAAAAGTAAGTAAATCTTACACATACCTTAGGAACGGTTTACAGAAAATTTTGGCAGTTTGAAGACCTTGACTTTCCAAACCGAGGTATACATTAAAAACGATTATCGTACCATGCCTATAGACAGATAACTAGAATCAGCAGCTAAGAGAAGATCATTTACATCCTTAGTAAGGGCTGTCTCTGTGCTGTTTGGGGCGAAACCCAGACTGAAAGTGCTCTTAGATATTATTACTTTGAAGATGTGAATGGAGTTGAGCTGCTACCGTTCTTTCAAGTATTTTTGAAACAAAAGGAAGGTTGGCAATTGGCCTAAAATTGTTTAGGTCATATGGATCAGCACCAGTCTTTTTGAGTATCGGAGTGATAGAAGCCATTTTTAAAGATGAAGGGACAGCAGCAGTTGATAGTGAAGAAAACACTGTAGTTGTAATAAAAGAGGAGAGTGAGTTAACGCAGCCAAGGGATCGAATGAGCAGGTAGAGGTCTTAGACTTCATGATCTCCCTAGTAATAAAATCAACTGAGGGCAGTTCAAAATTAGAAAGAGTGCTTACTGACCCGCTAATGTGGCTGTGATCATACTGATAATCATGAGAAATTAAAACAGAATGTATATATACACATTAAGTGGTTTTAAATGGTCAGTAGAGCGATGTGGACGAACATTACGCAGCAAAATGCACTTACTGTGTGGTTTGGAAAAATAAGAACTTGAGGTCAGCCTTTGAAATGTTGGAATGCAATGTTTGATGTCATAACTAGTAGGCCCACATTATGCATGAGTAGACATCTTGGCTAAATGGTTGTTGGCTTAAACCCAAGACTAGCACTGTGTGTCGAATTGCCGTGGAGGCTTTGTGAAGTGTAAACATCCAAATGTCTGAATGTTTTCTTTAGTGATAAGTCTCACAGTCCTCAGTCCTCACAGTGTGACATTATCATATCCTGATCCTGACACTGATTTACTGTTTTTACACTCCTACTAAGAATCAAAATCACGAACGTCTTGAAATGTAAATAATGCATATGATTTAAAACACTCTCTCCTCTCTGTATGCACCAGAGACTTACTTGAATAAACTTCTTAGTGGGCTTTACTAGGCATGGGCCAGTATAAGATTCTGATGGTATGATAACTTTAGATAAAAATATCACGGTTTCACGGTATGATGGTTTTGTGATTGCTGCCCTAAAACATATTCTTTTAAAATATCTGGCTAAAAAACAAAACCTTTTTCATCTTTGAACACAATATTTTGAGAAACATTTAAAATATTTTGGGGCAGAAAACATGTCAGGCTAAATAATTTTAAATGAATCATTGACTTCTGCTGTCTTCATTTGTTTCAAAAACACAGATGTCTTTACACCTAAATATCTAACAAAAAATGTAAATAAAAAATCTTACTCATACCTTAGGAATGGTATAGCAGAAAATTTTGGTGGTATAAAAACCTTGACTTTTCCAAACTGTGGTATACCTTGAAAATGGTTATCGTCCCATGCCTAGGCTTTACGCAGGTGAGTGGGTTTGACAAACCACCTGACAAAACACCTGTTTTTTTCATCTTCATATGCAACGGACACCTTCTTAATCACCCAATACGTTTTGGATAACATTGTGGAATTCTGAGTGTGCAGCATACACTGTATGCTTTGAGAAAATAAAATCTTAACATTAACTTAAAATTAAATTAACTTAGTCATAGATCTCATTGCTGCTATCTGATGATTCGAAGTGCTTCTTTTATGCTCACTTTTATTTTGTGTTGGATTAAAGCGTCTGATAAACAAATAGGTGTAAACTATAAATGTTAATTGAATGATAAATCATTCCAGTTTTACATCTCAGATTTTTTTCGGTAACACTTTATTTCGATGGTCCATTTGAGTATTAGTAGACTGTCTACTTAATATGTGTCGATACTGACATTCAACAGACATTTAACTGACTATAAGAAACTTTGCAAGTACATGTCAACTTACACTAACCCTACCCCTAACCCCAACCCCAAACATTAACCTAACAGTCTACTTATAATTTAATGAGAATTAGTTGCAATGTAACTTAAATTCAACAAACGGACCATCAAAATAAAGTTTTTTTTCTCATTTATTTTTATATTTTATCGCAGGTTTATTACATAATGTATCCCACTGTGAACGATTCATGCTGGGTATATACCGGTGTTTCACAATATCCACACTGCCCCGTCTTCAAATCCATTACATTTGGCACATGCTGAGTTCACGCGAATTCAACTCCATTCCATGTTTTCACTACAGACACTTGTTGCACTCCACCAACCCAGCAAGGTAAACTAAACAAACTGGTATTTAATTGAATGTTCATCATTTGTTCACCCGGTTGCTTCAAAGGCATCATGTAGTCTTTGTTGCAGCACTGAATAACAGTTGCACTGTTTGCACTGTATACTTCTATTTAATGCAGTGTAGTGCAAATACAAATTACTAGATTTCATTTTCCAGCTTAAGGTCTAGTGACATTTTTCTGGAGTTGGCACTCAGGGACAATTTATTTTCTTCCTGACAACCATGTGCATCAAAGTTATACAAATCTAGATTTTTCAGACGTTTTGAATGAATTTTTTAGAATCAGAATCAGAAAGAGCTTTATTGCCAGGTATGTTCACACACACGAGAAATTTGTTTTCATGACAGAGCTTCTACAGTGCAACAGAATTACAGAGACAGGACAATAAAAAGATAATAAATATATTCAAAAAATAGAAGTAAGTGTTAAATGCAAATATTCAAATTGACAAGTGTATGTACAGGTGTATTACTATATACAACGTTATATGTGCAGCTGTCACGTGCAAATTGGCATGTAAAGTGTGTTGTTAAATAAGTGTATGTGTGTGTAACAAGTGTATTTGTTATGTGCTAATTGGCATGTAAAGTGTGTTGTTAAATAAGTGTATGTGTGTGTAAAAAGTGTAGTGCAAGTAGTGATGTTGGTTCCATGATTGTTATCATCAAGTGTTCATGAGATGGATTGCCTAAGGGTAGAAACTGTTTCTGTGTCGGGCTGTTCCTGTGCGCAGTGCTCTGTAGCGTCGACCAGAAGGTAACAGTTCAAAGAGGCAGTGTGCTGGGTGTGAGGGGTCCAGAGTGATTTTGGCAGCCCTTCTGCTCGCTCTGGATAAGTACAGTTCTTGGAGAGTAGGGAGGGTTGTACCAATGATTCGCTCAGCGGTCCGAACTATTCGACGTTGTCTTCGAAGGTCAGATTTAGTAGCTGAGCTAAACCAGACAGTTATTGAAGTGCAGATGACTGATTCAATGATAGAGGTGTAGAACTGTTTCAGAAGCTCCTTTGGGAGGTTGTACTTCCTCAGCTGACGAAGAAAGTACAGCCTTTGTTGAGCTTTTTTGACAATGGAGTCAATGTGAGTTTCCCACTTCAGGTCCTGAGAGATGGTGGTACCCAGGAATCTGAATGACTCCACTGCAGCCACAGTGCTGTCCATGATGCTCAGTGGGGGGAGAGCAGGGGGGTTTCTCCTGAAGTCCACTATCATCTCCACTGTTTTGTGCGTGTTCAGCTCCAAGTTGTTGTGACTGCACCAGATAGCCAGCTCCTTAACCTCCTGTCTGTAAGCAGACTCGTCACCGTCCTGAATGAGGCCGATAAGGGTGGTGTCATCTGCAAACTTTAGAAGCTTCACAGAGGAGTCCTTTGAGGTGCAGTCAGTTTAAATGAATGACTCAGTGAATCACTCATTTAATAGGAAGCAACCATCAACTACTGTTTCTTTAGTGTCATATTTATCCATGATCAGGAACACTAATGACATATTCATCAAAATATGAGTCATTGTTATTGAAAAGGAATCCCCTAAAATATTGGGGTATCATTTTTCTAGCCAACATTGCCCACTCCTATTGTTTAAGTACTTTTCTCTTATATACATAATACATTTATGTGTCCAATATTGGCAAAATGGCATTGTAACACTGAGCTTCCCAGTTTAGCCTCATATGACATTATATAAAAGCAATTCATTTTATGAAAGCCAAGCAGAGACACACCAGGTGCTGAACCCTGGAGCAATGCCAAACACTCATTTAATGAACTCATCCATGATAATGAACAGGACATCAGAGTAAATATTTTCCTTGAATATATAAATAACAAATAGCAAGACAGTGATCTGAAAAGTGACACTAAATATACCCAATAACTGTGATGCTTGGAGGAACATTGTAGTGCATTCATGCATTATTATTATTGAATACTTTACTGTGAATGCAATGTCCTAATTCACACCTGGATTTTTTTAAAGCCTAAAAAGCATGCCAACTGCTTAATATAAACACCCTACAGTGAATATTCTTATTAGGTTAAAGCAAAACTTTAAAAAGTAATGTAATTTATTATAAATGAATGGACATTTGATTAAGTGATTCAATAGAAATATTATCTGTAATAAAGCTAAACGAAACACTACTACGATCTGATTTCTGCCTTAATTACGCTATAATGAAGATATATAATCAGAAAGCAAAGTAAGGTGGTTTCTGGAGCTCGCTGAGGTTGGCTCATTCATTCTGGTTAGCAGTCTAGCCCACTTCCCTGTGTCCTCATGCACATTAATTAAATCACACAGATAAAGAGTGTTTGGTGGAAAATAAAAAAGAAAATCCCAAGCCTCGGGTTGGCATGGAGACTATGACATCATCACTCAATAAATCAGCAGCTCAATGTAAGTGGCAATAAAAGACCTCATTCCGAACAGGATTAGCTTTAGTCGTTAGGTAGCTATAGACGCTAGGCAACCGCGCAGTCCTGGACAATTCTAAAAATCTGATCCGAATGCTTATTAAGTTCTCGAGGTGTCACAAAGAGGGTTACCTAACACTCTTGAACCTGAGAATTACGTGCTGTTCCTTTGTAATGTGTTTCTCATTGTCTAAATTAAACTCTGAAAGGAAAAGAACCTGTAAGGTGGCACTGCGTCATGGGTTGTGTCAGTTAGAGAGTATTAGAGTGGGAGTTTGGGGTTTTTCTGTATTCACACTCATACACTACGGACAATTTAGCCTACCCAATTCACCTGTACCACGTATTTGCACTTGTGGGGGAAACCGGAGGATTTTATTTTTCCAAAATAATCCAAAAGTAATGGTCATTCCCACTATTGACAGCTGGCTTATTAACTGCCATTGTTATGTTGTTGTTGTTAATATACACTTATAAACTATTATCTTATTCTACATCCCTAATCCTGCCCAATTCCTAAAGCAAATTACAACCTTACTAACTATTAATACGCAGCTAATTAGTGGTTTATTGAGCTAAAAGTCTCACTTAATGGTTTGTTAATAGCCTTAGTGTGCAAAGTTCCCAAAATGTATATCTTATATTGTTATTTCTTCCTGAAAGGAAGTGAGGTTTCTGTTCAACATGGACTCATCAAAATGATCAAAAGTGACTGTAAAGACATTTATAATGTTATACAAGTTTGCTGTTTCAAGTAACGCGGTTCTTTTGAACTTTCTACTCATCCAAACACTCAAAAACAATAATTCCTAAGTTCATATAAAGAGTTTATCTGCAAAAACAGATCAATCTATTATATCGTATTTTTATGTTGTGCATTGAAGAGTAAAGTTGCAAAAAAAGATATATGGAAATGATTAAAACTGAAGTTTCTTGGTCATTTTCAGAAATAATATTTTTACATTCGGTATTGATGAAAACAATTGCAAAAAATATGAACACATAATGAACAAATGAACTCTTCATATGAAAGATCGGGTAGTTTTCCCCCAAGTTTGCTGAAGTAGATTCAGCTTTACAATAACAGGAGGAAATAACAATATAAGATATACATTTTGGGAACTTTGGACACTACAAACCATTAAGTGAGAGTTTTAGCTCAATAAACCACTAATTAGCTGCGTATTAACAGTAAGTAAGGTTGTAATTGGCTTTAGGAATTGGATAGGATTGGGATGTAAAATAAGATAATGGTTTATAAGTGTATATTAACAACAATAACACCACAACAACAATATATTAATAAATGGCAGTTAATAAGCCAGCTGTCAATAGTGGGAATGACTATTACTTTTGGATTATTTTTGAAAAATAAAATAAATAAATCTAACCAATCACAGACCTCTGAATGATAGCCTACATGAGTTTAGTTAAATTCAGCTATGCTTCTGAATAATTTATTAACTATTTACAGAAAACGGGCACCACAGTGGCGTAGTGGGTAGAAGGTTGCTGGTTCGAGCCCCGGCTAGGTTAGCTGGGATTTCTGTGTGGAGTTTGCATGTTCTCCCCGTGGATGCGTGGGCTTCCTTCGGGTGCTCCGGGATCCCCCGCAAGTCCAAAGACGTGGTACAGGTGAATTGGGTAGGCTAAATTGTCCATAGTGTATGAGTGTGAATGAGTGTGTATGGATGTTTCCGAGAGATGGGTTGCAGCTGGATGGACATCCGCTGCGTAAAACATATGCTGGATAAGTTTGCGGTTCATCCCCAGATTAATAAAGGGACTAAGCCGAAAAGAAAATGAATGAATAAATGATATTTACAGAAAACCACATGTATTTCTGTATTTCACATGTAAATGTATGTAATATTTTAATGATATAAATGTAAGTTCCCATGTGCAATATGTGTGAAAAAATCATGTGATGTTTATGTATGAGTGATGAAATCCCATATAAAGTGGTTAAAAAATATATCTAATTCGAAATTGAAAGAAAAAAAAAACCTTCATCATCCTCAGCTGTAAGCATCCTAAATTTAAGCACTTCAAATATCTTTTTCTAGGTTTATGAACAACCGAGTTCCATCTAGCAAGAGATATCAGCCCACTGAGTATGAGCATGCTGCCAACTGTGCCACACACGGAGTAAGTGGAAATCTACTTTTTATCTAACACAGAGCCAAAACATGACAAGACAATATGCTGGAGAAACCTAAATGAATACATAGCAGTGCATGAGATCGCAAACTGGTTGGGTTGGTGAAGGTTGTTTTTAAGGGAAAGTTTTGATGCCATTGTCTTGTGACACAGAAGGATCACCAAGCAAAAAAACCTACAGTGATTGCGTGATGTAATACTGCTTATATACCAGACAAAAATCACCGAACAAGCCCTTTGATACATTGTCTGTTTCATACTGTAATTTGTTTGAGTCAGCTGTCTGTTCACCATTGCTTCTGGTCTTTATATGTACATGTGTTTTTTTATGGGCATGTTGTGTATGGCCTTGGCTACGTGATGTTGTTTGGATAACATCCTACTCTCTAATCCCCTCCTCTCAGAGCTGCACATCTGGCACTGCTAGTTCACGAGCTAAAGCACGAGACATCGACCACACACCAAATCCGCTTTGTCATTTGGTGCATATTTATGAAAATGCCCAAGAGTATTGCGCTTCAGCTTCATTGAAATTGAAAATTGCACTGAAGTATTTGCTGACTTTATGTCTTACACTGTTAAAAAAAAATTCAGGGTTCCACTCAATTCCTTTATGCTGTCCCAACACAAATCGATTAAGTTAACTTCATTATTTATTACAAATTTAAGTTTATTAAGCTTAAAACAATTAAACTTCCCCCCTAAAACCTTACATATTGTGTTGTTTCAACTCATTTTAAATAAGTAGTGTGAACAAGCAGCGAAGGTCCTTTTTTGAGTGTACTAAGGCCTGGAACTGCTGGTATTATTCATTTATTTTTTAAAAGGGCTTCTGCAGAAAACCAGTAGGGCTCATGGGATATGTTAATATGATTTGATCAGTCATACATAATGACAGATGGAAGAAGGGTTGGTCAGAAGCTACATTAGAATTGTCAATTTCCCTTTTCCTTATGTAATTAGAGTAATCTGATTAGCAAAATGGACATACATCATGCAGGGCTGTTGGTCATTTTGTATTATGACATAGTGAGTGTAGTAGAGAACAGCTTATTATTGTCTGAGTCAAGAATGAGAGCAGTTGAGTCAATATCCTTCTGTAGCAATGAAAAGACCAAAAGCATCGATATCGCAATGTGCGCATCTGCAATATCCACATAGCAAGATCTGCAATGTTGAGTCTGAGTTATAGTTGAGGAGGAGCCATAGAACACATGTGATTTGTAGAGTCACTGCTAAGTTTAACTATAATAGAGTGAAAGTTTATCATTTACATGTGTTTTTAAAGCTTTTGATTGAGCATTTCAAGAGTGCTTGGCCACAAAAAAAGTAAGATGTTTGGACGTGTAACAAAGTTTAATTGTATTTTAATATTTATTTATTCTTTTTTCTTGTTTCTAGCTCAAATATCTACATTTCAAAGTGAAAACAAGATTAATTTAACAACCCCTCTTGCAGATAATTTTGCATGTTTTAAGGAAAAACTCCTAATTTTGACTTGTTTCTTCTTAGAGTGAAAACAAAATAATATCTTTACTTGATCTACAAGAAATTTGCATAAGAAACGAGAAAGTATGAAACACATGTATATTTTTTGTATTGCGATTATTTAATTTCTGTACATGAATACTGTTAAACTCCCCAGAAAACTCTCAAATAGAGCTAATCAAACTATCTTGTGAAACTGCATTCATATCGCAATATTTATTGCAGAAAAATAAAATATTGCAATATCAGATTTTTCCAATATCGTGCAGCCCTTTACTTGAGGTTAAATCCGAGACCCTATTTTAATGTTCTTGGTCTTATGTTGTAGTCCAGTCAAGTCCTAGAGTCCACGACAAGACTAAAACTCTAAAAATATAGTCTTTGTCTTCTTTTCCCAGAAAAAAAAAACATATTTCAATGGTCTTTGCCTTTAAGATTGAATCTAGTACCATATTTTCATGGTCTTTTCATATGAATTATGTGGCCTGTGATTAATACCATGAAAATAAGGTCTTGGTTCTCAAGTCCAAATCCAACATCTTATTTTCAGGGTTTTAGTTTGGCATTTGGCACTCAGGAGAATGTGAGTTAGGAAGACAAAGACCATGATAATATGGTGTTGGATTAATACCATACAGCAGGTAAAGTATGTATTGTACAAGTCGTGATTTTTCCTGGAAAATATTCTAAAGGAGATGTTGACATGAAATTGACCCAGATTTTGTTAAAAACCCAACCAATACAAACATAGAAATAAAACAAAACTTATTTATTTAGAAAAATAGTTATGTGCTATAATGATGGAATGACACAAGAAGAAAGTACTGAATTTCTTAATTGTATCTAATACTTTGTATAAAAGGCTTTTTTGATAATGACATCTTCAAGATTATATTTTAATGGTCCTGACCTTGGTGTCTGGGTCCAAGTCCTTATTTTCCTGATCTTGTCTTAGTCTGCAAGTACTAAAGTTTACACACAGACCAATCTTTGAAAATTGTGTCTTGTTTCTTATGTCCATTTCCCTTGGTCAAATCCAATTGTTTAAAAAATAATTAATTTTTAATAAATAATTAAATTAAAGCTTCTGGCCAGTCCTTCAGGCCTTGTTCTTCACAATATTTTCATGGTCTTGGTTGTGGTCCTTTGGGTGCATTTACAGATTTTCATAGCCTCCTTCTTAGTCAACAAGACAAGACAATTAATATAGGGTCTTGGTTCTCATATTCAACTGGAGTACCATATTTTTATGGTACTCGGTCTTAGTCCACATGCCTCCAAGTTAATGAGAAGATCAAAACCATGAAAATGTGATGAGTGTAGGCTAGCCCTCAAGTTTGAGTCCATATTTCCATCATTCCAGTCTTAGTTCACACACTTTCAAGCCCATGACAAGACTGAGACCTTGGGAATATGATCTTGACTGGCCCTTGTGTTTCTGTTTAAAGAGCCCATATGGTGGGTTGAGAACGATTAAATTTCACTTTTTGAAGTCCCAAACAACAGGATGATATGTATGCAAGGTTAAAAAACACTTTCGATGTCTTATAATATCTATTTATTTTTACCTCATTTTCCCACCGACTCCCATACGAATCGTCTGAGCGAGTCTTTTTCCCCAAGCATCTCCTTTCCGTGACGCTACCACGTCACGTCCTTTACGTGTCAGCAGCCCAGTGCCAGAACATATTGAAAACAAATCACTGCAGTTGTACAACAGCGTATTGCTATATTCTTCATCATAACAACAAACATTCAGTAATAATGAACACTTCATGGACTATTGTAAGCCAACAAATAGTAACATTCGGCAGTAAGCTAAATGGCTACCGCTACATCCTGCAAGGAGCTAACACAATACAGAAAACTACATCCATATTTACCTTGTTACAGTGAACAAGACTGAAAGAACACGCAGGTCCAAATAAACTGGGTATTGATCCATCCTTTAACAACAACCGTGCAACAAATCCCGCGTCGTAAGCTGGTAGATTGGTGTAGCTCTCTTCAGAGAGATGACGTGAATACAGCACCGTGTTGGGGATGTAATTCTCAGGTATTTTACGAAAAAAACCTCAACCACTCCAGGTAGGGAAAAGAGATTTCCAGGTTGGGAAAATAACACAGCTTTTCCTTCGCACTTCAGAGCATAGCGCCTACGGGACATGATTTAACCGGAATGCCGATGAGTTCAGTAAAGTTAGCAGCAGTCGTGTTTTCCGGATCAATAACTCATGACTGAAACATTGTTCCTACACAAATAGCACCTCTTTTCAACCGTCGCAATGTATACAATCACCTACAACCTTATTTTCCTAAAAATTAGCTTTGCCTACGCGCTGGACGCATTATATTAACTCTGTGTGCAGGCGGCAGACACCGATCCTTAGGGACCGTCTACAAAGAGCAAAACGCGAAAACCAATACTACAAAAGCTGTCAATAACTTCTCTCTAAATCTTTATACTGCCATCAAACAGATTGGACTCCAATTCATACCTAATGATTTTGTGTTCAATTCAGTTATGGATCATCCCCAGCATCATGGGCAGCTCAATGTTATACTTCCTCTCTGATGACCAGTGGGAGACCATCTCCGCATGGATGTACGGCACAGGTCTATCTGGCCTGTTCATTATGTCCACCATGTTTCACACGGTCTCCTGGAAAAAAAGTCATCTTAGGTAAGTCGTACTAGAGCTAATAGAAACAGGTTCAGATACATTTTATCCTTTTAATTAAAAGCATGTTAGCTGTCTATATAAAGAGGGTGTTTTTAAAAAAAAAAAAGAAAACATATGCGTGGTATATTTACCATGTTTCTGCCTTAGGGGATTCAGTAATGAATAAACACACATACACACTCATTGTGAAGTGCCTTCAGATGTGAAACCAACAGATTCCCTCAACTAAATAGTAGTGTTTCCTGTGCCTTTCATAACATTGAAAACATTAAACTGCAAAAGCAAGAGTATTTCATTTAACAATTGCTATGCTTTATCAGGGGTGGACATAGTAATTTCAGGGCCCTAAGCAATTCCAGGAATGGGGCCCAAGCATTGAAACTCCAAACATTTACTTTCTCTATAAAAATATATATTTTTTGTAAATAAACTGCATGTTAAAAATATATTTTAAAAGAAACCTTTATCTTCTTAATGTAAAAATAAATACAATAAATTCACAAATAAAACAATTTCACAAACTAAGCCGTATTTGTGATTATATCTTAATAATTGCATGTGCCTTACAAAAGGAATGTTCCATTATTCATGGAGGCCCCTGGTTTTGAAAACAAGTAATTCATTCATTCATTAATTCATTTTATTTTCGGCTTAGTCCCTGTGGGGTCGCCACAGGGGAATGAACCGGCAACTTATGCAGCAGATGTTTTACGCAGCAGATGCCCTTCCAGCTGCAACACATACACAAAGGCCATTTTAGCTTACTCAATTCACCTATAGCGCATGTCTTTGGACTTGTGGGGGAAACTGGAGCCCCCGGAGGAAACCTACGCCAACACGGGGAGAACATGCCAACTCCACACAGAAATGACAACTAAAATCTTAACGGTTATAGACAGATTTTACAACATATGATAGAAAATTGATAATATGTGCTATTAATAATACATAATAGGAGCTATATGATTAATATAGACATTTGGCATTTGGTCTGGGCCTCCAATTATCCTGGGGCCCTAAGTCCACCCCTGTTATAAATTATAAACCAAATGCATTTCAAGAGCACAACAGATGCTATCTGAAATTAAATATCCACATCCAACATGCTGATGACCAATCCTTGAATTTACAGAAAACAAAGACTTATATGTCATGTGCGGGCATACAGGCGGCTGATTATTCAATGTCTCATGATGACTATTCTTTGATAAAGATTGGTTTTATTGTACTTATGAGAAGCACAGTAGGCTGCACTACACTGTAGTACTGTACACACTTTTCTTCTGCAATAATTAAAGGGATAGTTTACCTAAAAATAAAAAAACTCAGTATTTAATGACTCTTAAGTTGTTTCAAACCTTTATGAGTTTCTTTATTCTTTACATTTTAATGAAAGTTGAAAGTCTGCAACCATTTTCTTGCATAGAAGAAAAAACAAACACTGTGTAGGTCAGTTTCCTTCAAAGAATTTCATAAAAGGTTTGAAACATCTGAAGGGAGATTAAACGATGACAGAATATTCTCAACCTATTTTGTAAACTGTTGCTTAGGGCTTTAGTATATTTGCATATTTTATAGCAGGAGGAAGTGCCCGCTGCGGATTCAGTGGAAACGATATGAATGAACTTTGGATCTTCATCAACCCAAGCAGTCACACATGAATTCACATTGACATGGTAGATATGATCACACGGGCCTGTCAGTTCATGTTCAGCATCAGTCTGTGATTCAGCCGTGACCCTGCCCTTTCCAAATTACACACACAAAAAGATGAGTTTCATTATAGGCAAGAACAGGATTCAGAACTGTACAAATGGGCTGTGGAACTTGCTTTACTACAATCGACTACATTTTAATTAAAGGCACAATGTAAGATTTTTTGAGCACTGTTCTGTATTTTGCTGAGCTGTGGACTAACATAATGCCAAATGTTTTGAAGAGTGTTCAAATCCAGAGACAATCAATTTTGGACAAGGACTGTGTCTTTTGTGGCCATGCTGATGATAATGAAACACCAAAGACACTTTAAAGAGCCCCTATTATTAAAGGGTCATATTTTGGTTTTGGGGGTCTCCAACAGCAGGCTAATATGCATGCATGTCTTACAATATGCATTTATTTTTACCTCATTATCCCAGCGTCTCCTATATGAATAGTTCAGCGATTCATTTGTTCCAAAACCCCTTTTTAGCACGATGCTAAAGTGCGCTGATTGGACCGATGACCCAGTCTGTTGCGATTGGTCGACATCATTAAGTGGAAGAGAATGCCCACCACGGCTTATCAATATTGAAGTAATCATAGTGTGTGCGTGAGCATATCTGCCAACACTCATTTTTCCCAGGAGTCGCCCGTATTTCAGACACCTCACCCTTGAAACTAACCCTCCGGTCTCCCAGCATATTGTTCTATTCTTAACCATAAGTAAAAACAGCGACACACATTCAGTATTAATGCACACAGCGGCAAAAGCTGAACCCTTATGAAACAGGACCGCCACACGTGTGTAGGAGAGCTGATGTAGCCATAGCAATGACAAACAGCAGAGGAACGAGTTCACAAACGCATTTTAATCCGTAAACAAAGCGGCACGCGTTGCGTTTACAACATGCTTTTAGACGCTATATGAGAATACAAGTTAACCAGATACACTACAAGCGGTTAAAAGTTACAAAACACAATTAAATGCATCATTTACAAGCTAGAGAAAACAATGAGGCAACCGTTTTAATCGCACTTACTCACTTGTTGGATAGAGGGTGCAGGCCAGATTCACCGTCAGGCCACCAGGAAATGTCCCGGTGCTCCCTATGGCCAGTCCGCCCCTGCATACATCTTTTCTGATCCTTCGTTTAACAAACTGTCGACAGATCCTTTGTTGTAAGCGTGTAGATTTCAGAACCACTCCTCAGCGGGAACACCCTTTGCTTGCTGCTGTTGTTTGTGGGCGGGGTTGGGGGTTTCAAATCTCCTGGGGCTGCGCGCAAAAATGGGCGGGGCTTATGTTTCGTGTTCACGTTATGCCGAAATGGCTAAAGACTCGTAAGCACGGCGATTCTTTTGAAGAACTATGAGTCGACTCTTTTATAGATGAATCAATAGTTTTAAACACTGAGCACTTTCAGATTTAAGCCTTAGCTGGACATTTCACTTCACTTAGAGCTGTTACACACTGTATGCAAGCTTAGTTTTAAAAACCCATAATAGGGGCTCTTTAACATGTTGTGTGTTTTATTAGACTGGACAGAAAAGCATTATAACAGAACCCTAAAATGTATTATGATAAAACAGCGCTGCTTCTTCTCCACCTGGTCACGACAGACAGAACCCGAAGCAGTCAACTGTAGCATAATAAAAGCTCCGCTGCTATTGTGTCATGCTTGTCTCTTTTGAATGCAAGTTTTGAATACTTCGGCTCATCAATAAATATGATTTCTGCATGCATCCCATAAGATATTACAAAGATGACTCCCATGATTCCACAGTCACTGCATCATCAAAATACACCTTTGTTTGTTGTGAATATGCGCCCTCTACTGGTGAAAATGACATACTGTGCATTTAAATGGGCCATCAGAAACTGTTGGCCATCAGTAGGCCCACACGGAATCTGCACGTGCAGAATTCCGCAGATTTTTAGCCCATCATTGATTCTGTTTATTCACTGGTATAAATGTGTGTAAATGTATATTTATTCAGTTTTCAAATTAATTTCAGTAATAATATTAACTAATATGAACATATTCATATGATTTATTTACAATACAGTTTGAAAAGTCATATTTTCTGTCTTTTAGTAGATATATTATTTAAGATACTTGCTTTGTTTACCAAATAAAGTGGATCAAGTTGGATTGCATTGTAAACATTAAATAAAAGTTAAAATTGTATTACTTTTTATTTCTTATATTAAGGTTTTAGTTTATGATACTCCCAAAATCATTTTGCGTAAATTCGCAGATTTTTAACAAAATTCTGCGCAGAAATAGCAAAAAATGCCCGCAGATTCCGTCTGGCCCTAGCCAGTGTCTGATTCAATGACCCAGTATACTCACTATGCAGTAATACAGTGATAACAGGGATTTAGATGTCAATATGTGCTGCAAACTTTACTCTCGTTAACTAAATAAACCAATAAGACAAATGACAGCAAACTAAGGATGATTTAAAAAAAAAAAAAAAAAAAGTGTCATACCAAAGTGATATGAAATGTTTGCCAACAAACTCCGCAGTCCACAAGCATCACGCTGATAGATGAGTAAACTGTTATAATAGTTTGACTATTATTATTTGAGGCTGCAAACTGTATCTGATAATAGTTGGAATGAATCTCTCGTCTTCATGAGACACACTAGCCGCTTTCACACATACATTTTTTTTACAGAGTACTAATAATAAACTGGCATAGAGAGATCATGTGAGAAAAGTACTGGAAAATTTGTTCTGGCAAATTTCCATTATGTAAGAATTTGTCTGTATGTGAACTGCAGTTTTATTTACGGTATTAATCAGTACGACAGAAGTACAGTTCTTCTAACACTATCCTGAACAATGTATACGCATTAGTTTCATGTGTCAAAGAACTGAAAATAAATTAATAAATGCAACATACTTTTCATTTTCTGATTAAAAAAAAAAAGTCGTTTACATACAATTTAGCTGTTAATAGATTTAAAATAAAAAACAAAAACAATACATGACAATTATAGCCCATTTTACAAGACCAATTTTATAATGATTTGTACAAGTAGTCCTAGATTTTTTGTGAAGTTGTGGGTGGCTGTGTGGTTATTATTATGCAGTTGCTAAAGTGTTTTTAGCATGTTGCTGTGTTAGCATGTTGTTTTGTGGTTGCTTGGAGGCCAAGTCGAAATAGCTATACGCCATTTTTCTACACTCTGTTTTGTGCAAATTATGGGAGCGACTCTATTACGCTGTAAATAATCTGTGATTTGCAGTATACAGTTCAATTCATTTATCAAACATATTTAAATTATTACATTCAGCACACCATGATTAATATTATTATACTGCATAGTATAAATCAGAAAACTATCTAAAGAAACAGAACAGATGTCCTTGTGATTTTATTGTCATCTTAAAATACCAAGTGCTTGGTATTTAAATGAAAATAAAAACACAAGAAAAATAAACCTCTTGGATGTGGATTAACTTTTAGATTTGATAATTCAGTGAATTTTGAATGGAAAATTCCCAAAGCTCAAGTGCAGCACAAAATTGAATGTTTTAAAGGAGTATGGCAGTCCTGTTTTTTTCTTTACATCAGAATGTCAACCCCACTAAAGAGGGGAAAAAAAACAATAAAGTGTTTCATAGTTTTTTCTCTCCATTCTTTTAAAACAGTAAACCCAAACATTCATGGATTATGATAATTATATTTAGCTTTAGAAATACTACTGTGAGTAAAGAGCTTACACCTACTGGTGGATTAACCGTTACAGAAACATTTAAAAAATGTGTAACAAAGAAGTGATTTTTCCAAGTCTTACATATTAGGTGCTATATGTACATATATTCCCAGAGATGGGTTGCGGTTGGAAGGGCATCCGCTGAGTAAAAAATATGCTGGATAAGTTAGCGGATCATTCCGCTGTGGCGACCCCGGATTAATAAAGGGACTAAGCCGAAAATGAATGAATGAATGAATGTACATTTATTCAAATGAAAATTGCTCATTTAAATTAATATATTTATATATTAATATCACTGTTTTACTGTATCTTTATTTTTGAAATCTTACGAAAATCGTTTGTGAATATTTTTTGAAGAAATTTTAATCTTTGTGTCTTTCTATAACAGGAAAGTGGAGCAGCGATTCCACATGTGCGACAGGATGGTGATTTATTTCTTTATTGCTGCATCATACGCACCCTGGTAAGCGAGAGATGTGTGTGTGTGTTGGTCAGTAACCTCACTATCAGCATTGATGAACTCAGAGCTGTGTGTGTGTGTGTGTGTGTGTGCGTTCAGGTTGAATCTGAGAGAGCTGGGCCCCTGGGCTGTACACATGCGCTGGCTGGTGTGGATCATGGCCTGCGCCGGCTCTGCGTATGTCTTCTTCTTTCATGAAAAGTAGGAGACCACATGATAATACTCACTCTCACACACTGTTCCAACGGTTGACTCCCTAAACTGTGTGAAAATGCTGTCTGTGCTTGTTCGTTAGTCAACAAATTCTCAACTTTAAAGGTGCCATAGATGAAACTCTGGATATATCTAAGCTGAATAATAAGCGTTCAGGACATGGAAACGACATACTGTGAGCCTGAAACACCATTGTTTCCTTCTCCTCATGTTAATCCTGTTATTGTAAAATCACAGTAAAAACAGGCCAATCAGAACAACACATGGGATTATTATGCACGCCTCATGTTGTGTTTGATTTGCCACACAATTTCCTAATGAGATTACAACAACAATTGTTTAAAGTTTTGTCTAAGCTTGTCTTAAAGGGGTGGTCCAGAGTGTATTTTGAAGGCTTGATTGTTGTTAATAAGATGCAAAGCAATCTGTGCTCATGCTTCAATTGTAAAAAAAATCATGTCATTTTTTCATATATCTTACTTTGATTATAAACAGCTACTCCGCTAACATGAAAACGACTGTCATATTTCCTAGTTCTTTCTAAAGCCTGCCATCAAGAGGCTCTGATTGGTCAGCTAACTTAATATGCTGTGATTCGCAGACTGGCTCCACGACACCAGTAAAGCATCACGCCTCTAAAAGCATGCGCTGTGCCTCTGCTGTGTAAATACTGTCAATCAGTTTAGCTGTTAGCCGTATCAATTTGTGCCTGAATCAGAAAGAAAATGACAGAGGACACAGCTGAACCTCTCGTCTGCTCTCTAAAATAAAATCTGACAAGTGTCTTTCACATATATTTGGAATAAGCATGTGTAAGTAATCTGAAACGTTCACAAATCTTTTGTGAGGTCGTTATTGGAGATGTAGAATGCAGAGAAAGCAGCCGCATAGAGAGACACTAAAAGCGTCTGTATAGAGCAGGAGTCGGCAAACTCAGTCCTGGAGGGCCGGTGTCTTGCACAGTTTAGCTCCAACACTAATCAAACACAACTGAACGTGCTAATCAGTGTCTTCAAGCTCACTAGAAATCTATAAGCAGGTGTGTTTGATTAGAGTTGGAGCTAAACTGACCGACCGTCCAGGCTTAAGTTATTATTAACCCTTGGTAAAGAGAGACACTGCAGCGCTGCTGAAGATTGTGGCTGTTTACAGCGGTTTGAAGGATAAAATTAACTTGTAGCTAAATTGTTAACTGTGCCAAACAGCATTTCCCATTGTTTACATCCTTGTTTATGTCCTCACTACAACATACCATTAACGCTAGAAACTGTGCCTGTAGTTGATCAATTTCAACAAATAAAAACATTTACAGGTTGTGGCTCACAATCCACAGCTTCTTCTATTATGGTTGGAGCTGCTCCTTCTTTGAGGAGTTTTAGCCGAATCCAGCACTGAACTGGGAGAGATTCTGGAAGCTGTCCTTTGTCAAATGATAGCTATATATATATTTTTTATAATTTTTTTTGAACATAATTAAATTAAACTGTAAGCACTTCTCTCTCTTTGTGTCGTGTCCTTTGGAAGCCCAAACACAGAAACAAAAGAAGCTCTGTGGAAACAGCAGCATTTGGACAGCGTTTCCGCTTTCTTTGCTATAACATTACAATGTTCTGGCCACACCCCTTCGCTGCACTGGGTGTGTACGTGTGGTGAATGCACGTAACCAGAAGCCCTTGTGATCTCACTAGCCCAGATTAATTTTTTTGTAGTCCCCAAAGTTTGTTTGCTGTAGGCTTTGCTAAGCTAACTCTGTAAAAGCCAGTGGCTGTTTCTCAATATGCGTTCTTCAGCGGTCTTGCGTCCTCGTGTTCTCGTGTAACGTCATCATCATCCGCCGAAGTCCAGTTCCAATACTCAAGACCGCAAGAACGGAAGACGCGTGAAAGTTCCCGGATGTGTTCTTGACATCGAGGACGCACCGATGCAGACTTGAGCACCGAACATGCTCTAGAAGTCCCAGAAGTCATTGCGACTGGAGGTGGGAAGCGCAGCATTTTATATAGATTTATTATTAAAGTTCAGAGATATACATATTTACCTCAGGAGTTTCCCTAAATGAGATGGTGAAAGTAAACATTACCATAAAAGTCTTAATAAAGGCATACACACATTAAGGGTGTTTATTTGCTGAAATTCGTATTAAAATCTGTTTTATTTGTGATGTGCAGCGTATATTTCTGAAGTCTTTATGCATAACATATATTGTGAAACGGAGGAAAACAATAAATCACTGTACAAATGCTGTAATGTTTAAATAATTTTCGGTTAAAGACGCGTGAGGGTCATGTGACCATCAGGAAGAACGCAGCGTCTCATTCCTCACAGGACGCGCTCTCTGTCCTCGCGGTCTCCCGAGTTCGTTCTCCCGATGTGACCTGGCAAGACCGGTCTCCTCAAGAACACGAGTCCGTTCTCTGCGTTCTTGGAATTGAGAAACAGCCAATGTCTCCCTTTGCATTGAACTTTGAGTGTATTACATTCAGAGATGATGTTTATATTCACACAGCTACATTACACATCAACTAAAGTTTAACATATGATATCGTAGTGGGCCACCCGCTTTGAATATACTATATATGTAGGACTCTTATTTTGAACATGAGAGAGGCTTCTTTTATTGTCCTTCACTCTCTATCTTCCCTCCATCTCATTCAATCGGATGTACGTCATTGATTACATTACACAGGGGTCCACTATTGGCTGAACATCTTAATGGGTTTAAATGGAATACCCGTCTGAACCCGTGAGCACTTGGGAACTACACTGTTGTGAGGTCACATTTGCATTGCATTCTGGGACATATAAACTCTCAAAAATAAAGGTACAAAAGCAGTTGCTGTGGCGGTAAATTTTCAGAAGGTACACTTTTGTACTTTATAGCTGCACACTAATAGCTTTAGGGTACACTTTTGTACCTTTAAGGTACTATAGGGTACACATTTGTAATTGATAAGGATTATACAGTATGTACCTTTGAGGACCTGTTAGAAACAAAAAAAGTCCCTTTTTAAAGGTGTTTTTAAGGACAGATTTTGTACCTTTAATTCTGAAAGTGTAGGTGCTAGAGTGGACATTTGTAGCAGACTCGCTCCCTCCATCTGAACAGAGAAATAATCGAGGGTATGTCTATATAAACTTTCCTCGTCCACTTGAAGTGGAACACACTTTAAAATGGCAGCAGGGATTCTCCCAAGGGAACAAGTTAAGGGAAGTTTGCGAGTATGTGTCTAAAAGTGGACTGGAACGCTGCCAGGGATACTAAAAAGGAGCAGTTTTGTGAAGTGCATGACCACAGAGTCATATCTGTTCACAGGTCATAAGATCACAAAATACAGGATATATGGAATATATGCATTTATTCAGCACCACCCGCAAAATGACCATTTCCAAATATACTCAAAACCAAGCTTTCATTCTAGTGCCAATTCCTGTGGTTATGAATGAGCATGTAAAACCATTTCTGGACAGTGTTTGTACTTATTTAAGCCACAGACTTACTACATAGATTTTAGAGAACAATTGAACAAATTGTATCAATGCATTCTATGGCACCTTTAATCAAAAGATCATCTTGTCTAAACTTTTCTAGACTTTGTGTTAGACATTGTCTAACACACACTTTATACCGTTTTATTTTTATAGTCTATTCTGTTATGTTTATAAAACCTTTCTGTGTAATGTGTTTGAGCAACTGGACTGGTCATAGCATCTACATAGTTTTGTTCATTTGTTGATTTTGATCATTTCTGTTGGCTATAGTTATACTCAGGAGTGTTGACAAGAAAGATGCATCTTTCAATGATTATTATCAATACCACTGTCTATTATATATTGTACTCTTTATTAGAAATGCTTAGGTGCTCTAGGACTATAACTGTTTATTATTTTCCTATTCAGTCATTTTTTAAATAAAAAGTCACTTTCTAATCTATTTTCTACCTTAGTTCTCTCTTGTTATGTTGTGATCACGACTGAATTATCTCGTGATCTCGACATAACAACTCGTTTTCTTGTGATCTCGACATAAAAAAGTTGTTTTCTCCTGATCTCGACTTAATTTTTGCATGATCTCGACATAACAAAAAGTTATGTCGTGATCACGACTTATTTTTTGTTTTTATTTATGTATGTATTTATTATTGTTATTATTATATATAAGTCGTGATTACGACATAACAAGAGAGAAAAAATATTTTAATGCATGGCCTCTTAGGACTTCCGTAGTTTTCTATTCTACTATTTAAAATAAAAAACAAACTTTCGAATCGCTGTGTTTCTTATTTCTTTCTAATTTTTAAAAATCCAACACCAACACTCCTATTCTGTTCTGTTTTCTTTTTATATTTATATAAAAATGACTGAAACTAAAACTAAAACAACAATTTTCTATTAAACATTTTTTTTAAATCTGCCCACTTTCCTTAATTTAAACATATATAAACTGTATACTACATTATATTACATTAGGAATTATTGTATTATATAAACACTTGTTTTTTTGCTTTGATTGCTTCTATTGCGCTCACTTGGATTAAAGCATCTGGCAAAGGATAGAATGTAAATATAGTGTAAATGATTATGTGTGTTGTGTTTGAGGAATAAGATCCTGGATCTGCTGTGTTACACTGCTATGGGGTCTGTTCCTGCGGTGGTGCTTCTGTCAATGGTATGCGTCACCGACATCTATACCATGTGTTTATAAATACAGCAATTAAGCCTTTTCACATGCCTTGAGCAGCTTATGTATATTGTAAAGCGTTTCTGTTAGCTGCTGTTGTTACCATTAACTCTTTGCAGTATTTGTAGATCTTTATCAATAGCTTTCACTGAGTTATCAAAATTGTTTTTTCCAAAGTCATCAATGTTTTTTTTGTGCCTTCTGTGTGAAAAAAAAACACATTTTACCACAAAACATACTTTCAAAAATGACAACAGCCCTAACATGACAGGGAAAAAAATATTTTATATTGAAGTATTGAACACGTCATGTTTTTTCACGTTTTATATATATTTCCAGGAAAAAACATGACGTGTTCAATAATTCAGTACTTATTTTCCCACTGTATTTGGATTTGCATAGTTGGGAATGGCTAGCTCTATATTGACCCCATAAACTGTAACATAAGCTACTCATTGACAACGTTTTCTTTACTCCGGCATACAGAAAGAACAGAAACAGACATCACCTGTATGTAGAGTAATGTGTGATTTCTCTGTGTGTGGTGTGTTCAGCCGAACCGAGAGGGCGTGCTGGAGCTGTCTGTGGGTGGACTCTTCTACTGCCTGGGCGTTGTGTTCTTCAAGAGCGACGGCCTCATCCCATTCGCTCATGCCATCTGGCACGTCTTTGTGGCAGTCGGGGCAGCCATTCACTATTACGCCATCTGGAGGTACCTGTACGCAACCGGGACCAGCCAAATCAAAATATCCAGGTGACAGATGTCGAAGACCTCAAGAGTTTACATACAGGGTTCGCTGAGCTATCCGCCTTTTTCCTACATCCCATGTTGCATTGCATGAAGTACGAGAAGTTAATTAGTCAATAATTGGGTACAACGAGTTGGCGTTATTCAGTTCAGTTTATCCATTGAATATAAAAGGCAACTTATTTTAATTAACAAATTACTTTCAATAGACAATGAACACCTCAAAAAAACCTATATTTTCTGAAACATCAGACTTCAAACTACATAAATACAACAGTCAACATATGAAGCGAGTCAAAACCTTTCCTTAAACTATTAAACAACATCCATTCTTGTCTTAGGACAGTTTTGACAAATATTTTTGATCCATATTTTTGACGTTGACTGATATGTATATATATTTGCTGCCTATTTGTCAACTACCCATAGATTGAATAGTACCATACTGAAGGGAATACAAGGAGGAGAAATAAAACAGTGAGCTCAAAAGAGGGCACAGATTTGATATGAATGTTATGTTGAAATACCTAACCGTAACGTTATTTTCAAGGTGGATAAAAGGTACAGCACAAAGCCAGACGTACCTCTTATACAGTTTTCACTATGTGTATGGATTATATGTAGTGCATATAGCCCATAATTTGAAGCGCAGTGATCAGGTGTGGAAAAAGGTGGATAAAAACAGTGTATTTGATGATCACGAGCTGCCTTCGCATCCCTCTATATTAATCATAGACGGGCATGTATTAGTACTGTTGCTCTAAAGTATATTTTTATATAGAAGACGTTTTATCGGATAACTTGCCATCTTCAGGCCAGTAGTCTTAACCTGTCGACATAATGTACTGTACCGTTTCATCTATCAGTGTTTACAGTGTGAAATGCAGAAGACACTATCCAAATAACATTCCTTTAGCAGAGCTGTCTACGGTCTGTGTATACGTTATGATATTATATGACCAGATTGAGCTCATGATTGAAGCTAATTTACTGACGCTTGATGGCACAGAGCAGAATGTATGCTGAAGTGTTTCTGCTACTGTGATTGTGTAGTCACGTCTCAACTAAATGTTACTTAGAAATGACTTTCAAAGGGCCATTCACTCAGAATGCATTTTTTTTAATATCACTACACCACTTTTTAATTGTTTTTCTATGTAAACATGTTGGCGTGCGTGTGTAACTGCTATGGAATGCCAGGAGGTTCCGTTTTAACTAGTAAACAACACCTTACTGACTACATGTAAAAGATAAACAAGTGATTGCAGAAGGATCAGAAAGATATGTTCATTTAAACATCTAGCTATGTTTCTGTCCAGCTATTTTTATTCGCATTTTGGGTATGTGCAAAAAAATGGTTGATGGAAACGCCATGATGCGCATAAGTTTTGAAAATGCGCATAAAAAATGTATGCGCATAACTGAGTAGGATAAACTTTTTATTCGATAAGAAAGATGCGCATAAACTGCGATGGAAACACTTTTGACGCATAAATTCCAGTATACGCATTAAATAAAGGTCATGTGGTTTTGTTATAAGAGATCAGGTGATAATAAAAATGTGTGTAAATGGACAAACCAGCAGGCTGAGCACATCGTAAAACATCTGAAATGTTATTTTAGGCATTCTAAAACACCTTGTTGTTTAAGTAGTTGTGTTAATATATTAATAACGACCTCCAGAATCAAGAGCGTCTGTGCTCCGCGTCTGACACCTTTAAACGCCACAGCGTGTTCACTGAGTGTCAGGATTGCCTTCTGAGGCAACAAGTCATTTATTAAATGAAGAGAAGATTGACGTAGCTTCTCCTACTGCAGCAAATAACGTTTTTACTGTTGATATTTGGCGCCAGTTAATCAGGAATTGCTGATTTTGTCCGCTTTGACTCGTTGGATGGAAACGCTGATTTATTCGCACGTCTTTTATGCGAGAATCCAGTTTTGCACATAAAGTTCATTCGCATTTTTGGATGGAAACATAGCTACTGTCTGTTGTTTTGCAAAAATTATGGCTTGTTTCTACTGTGCACAAAAAAAAATTGCTAGTTGATATGTTGTTTGTGTGTTGAAAATCACATATAGTTCAATGTCTGACATCTTGATGGACAACAATTTGGCAAAATTGATATCTGTATTGTTTAGTTAAGCGCTGACCTTTTTGTCACAGTTGATGCATTTCTGAAGTTAAAATTAATATATATTTGAACCAACTTGAATTTGATTGCCAGATCATGTGATCTTGCATCGTTTGCACGTTTACAATTCCTTTTCTGCGCTCACACATTGATCTTTAATGCATGAAGATTACATAGACGTTGTGTTAAGGCGTTTGAAAATGACATACTGGATCCTCCTTGCATTCAGTGGCCAGATGGTTCATAAGTATGTGAAATCGATGTCTGTGATCCTGTGTTGTTTTCAGGTTGTTTATACTTGGATGTTACGTAGATCTTTAATGCACGAATGCACAGTTGACCTGTTGTTTGTGTGCTAGATTTCACAAATATGTGCATTTTCTGGCGTTTAGTAGCCAGGTGGATCTGAAGTACGTGAAACGGATGACGGTTATTACACACCGATCTTTTATGCTTATTAGACATAAAATAATGCACTGCTGTTCACTAGCAAGATCAAAAGTACAGGAGGGTAGAGCTGCATGAAAAATCGTAATGAAATAGAAATTGTGATTTACCAACAGCTGCGATTGCTGGGGAAGCACAGCTCTGTGATCAGTAGTAAATCTCCTCTGAAGGCCAGTGGAAGCTCTTGCACAAAAGCTGCCAATGCATCGCAAAAGAAACGCAGGAATAAATATATTTACATTGACACTGACAAACGATAAAATCAGTTCATTTTTAATTGCTTTTCATTCAGATTTACGCCCATTTACTCCAATGTAGATGAGCTCGGTGTGCTACTGGCACATTTGACCTGTTATTTTACATTCAGAACCATTGTTAGAACTTATCATTATCTTTATAGTTATCGTGCTTGGTGTGAACGGGCCTTTACAACTCATTGCTGACAAAATGTGCCTTCAATTCATTGTGCAGCCCTACTGGAGACAGGTATTTGTGATCAGGCCACAACAAACACAGCATTTTCAGAACATTTCCATAAAGTTTCAGTTTTATGTTTTGGGAACCAAATAAAGCCACGGTCACACTGCACTTTTCTCCCCATAGACTTCCATTCATAGGCGCGCGAATGCGTCAGACCGGTTCGCTAAACATTGGAAAGTTGGTGAACTCTAATCTGCGAAATCGCATCATGTGATTGCATGAGACCAATCGAAGATCAAAACATGACCTCTCTGGACAGACTTTGAAAATATGGACCAATCGCTTGCTTTTTTTTAATGTCTCATCACCTTGTTTAATCCTGTCCCTTTTATCAGTGCCGTACGACATAATTTTGCATGTTTAAACTCGAGTGTGACCGCAGCTTAAGAATGGTCTGGGAACTTTTTCTGTAGGTTCATGTTAAAAACAAAAATAACTAACTTTCCCAGAATATTGCTGTCCTTTTTTTGGCAACATTCTACTAATCTAGACAGGACATCTGTGTAGATAAACTGTCCTGTCTAAGCAACAGAGAAAGTTTTGATTACATATGTAACCCTTATGTCTGAAGCCAGGAATGTCACACAACATTATATCATAGTAGATGACTAAATGTGATGTAAGAAATTTGGTTCTGGGAACCACAAAATCAATATTGCTGTATTGTTCTGGGCGCCACGGTGGCCGAGTGGTTAGCACGTTCGCCTCACAGCAAGAAGGTCGCTGGTTCGATCCCCGGCTGGGCCAGTTGGCATTTCTGTGTGGAGTTTGCATGTTCTCCCCGTGGTTGCGTGTGTTTCCTCCGGGTGCTCCGGTTTCCCCCACAGTCCAAAGACATGCGGTACAGGTGAATTGAGTAAGCTAAATTGTCCATAGTGTATGTGTGTGAATGTGTATGTATGGATGTGTTTCCCAGAGATGGGTTGTGGCTGGAAGGGCATCCGCTGCGTGAAACAAATGCCGGATAAGTTGGCGGTTCATTCCGCTGTGGCGACCCCGGATTAATAAAGGGACTAAGCCGAAAAGAAAATGAATGAATGAATGTATTGTTCTGGGAACTAAAAAATGATTAGCTGTGGTTCTTATCGCCTTGTCAACATGTTCTGTGTGAGTTATACATTGATCTTAAACATGCAAATAATGAGTAGTTGGCATCAGAACGATGGACCAATCAGAAGACCATGAAGGTGAGGCAAGTGTTTCAAGCTATTGTTACAGTAACAAGCTGTCATGACAGTTGCTTTATCTTATGACAGGAAAGTTCTTGTCTGTGTTCTGTGCTACACATCTGTCAAATCATTGGAGAGAGCTGGATCTCGCTTTTTATTATACAAAGATGCATTCTTTTTGAATGGCCCAAAAGGTTCAATTATACTGCACTAATTTTCCATCGTATGCGAACATATGCACTAGACTGATGTGTTTGATCAATGTGCTTGTGTCTTTTGCATGACCTGGTCTGCATCTGAAATACCAATTCACTGCCATTACAAATCTCTCCTGTGGCTACATGGTATAGTTAAAGTGTCCATCAAGATTGCAGACCATCCGGGTAGTTTTGGCCAACTCTTTTATGAGTACTGTGATGTCAAACAGTTTGAGCTTTTAGATGCAGTCATGTTGTTCAAAAAATACAGCACTAATGTTACAGAAGTTTACCTTTTTGCCTTTTTTTGTCTTTTTAACCTAGGCCTAATTGTTGCACAGTGGGGCTTAGGTGGAAAAACGGTGGCGAGAATGATTTATTATCTATGTGAAATTAAAAATCCCAGCCAGTTTAGCTTAAACTAAGCCATTTTATTTGTAGTTGGGATTGAGCTTTGCACAAATTATATGCAGCATTTTAGTCAAATCCAATAGGATTTACCTAAAGACCTCATTTCAAACACAAACATTGATGAGACTCTCGCAAATTATGCTAAAAGCCAATTATAATGGTTTTATTTTAGGATGATTTTTTTGTTTAGCTTGTGTCATTGTTCTTCTATGGTCCCATTTCACTCATTTCAGTGAATAACTGGTGTCCAGCAGTTCTTTACCTGACTGTTTTACCTCTCGACACATTTAGCATTAAAAAGCCAAGAAATGGCAGCGTGTATTTAACGTGACTCTGAATGTAAACAGGTTTCTACTCATTTAGTCATAATGCTGCGTAAACATGACAATAACCACCCGATGCACTTGTATGGTGTCGAATTTGGTGTGTATTTGTTTCAAAGCTGTATTTTAACAGCGTTGGCACTTACCATAAGTTGCAGTAATAAATCCAAAACCTTACAGTAAACACATTTATTTTAATTAATATAAATGCGTCTCTAACAATCATATGAATAAATCAAGAAATAAATCAAAACCTCTCGTGTCTGGATGTTTTTTTTAATATATATATATTAGTGATTTTTGGATATTAGGACAGGCAGAAATGGAGTGCAGTGCTTGCCTGTTTTTCTCCTCTGACTCCATCTTCATGCCCTTCAGAAACGGGTCCTGTCTGCACGGTTACTTCGAAATGGTTTTTCTGGTATTGGCTTATGCGGGCAGGAAGCTGGAGTGTCTATGGAGGAGGCCGCTGACTGCCCTCATGGCCTGTGGAAGTGAGGCATTGGTGTCTCTGTGCCAGCGAGGGCCGTCGGCTCCGGCTGAAGGGGCCAGGACAAACTGAGCCACATTGGGTAACTTGAGCAGGTTAATAAGCTCGTGTGCTCGTGTGATGATCTCCTCGGTGTCCTCCTCGCTGTAGCAGGCCGTTACTGGAGCACTGCGTGCAAACGTCCGCATCTTAGACAGGAAGAGTGACGCTCTAGGAGAGAAACCGAAATGGAAGGAGTGAGGGGTTTGATAATGTATTCGGGTTTTACTGTATGTTTTGGCGTACTAGAAAAAATAAATAGAATTTGAGCTGGGAATGGAAATACATTTGAATCACACCTGAAAATGTGAAAATTATATAATAGTTAAGAATAATATAATAGCATACACTCACTGACTCGCATTCCTTTGGCTCAGTTCCTGATTTATCAGGGGTTGCCACAGCGGAATGAACCGCCAATTACTCTGGCACACGTTTTATGCAGCAGATGCCCTTTCAGACACAAATATCTAACAATATAATAACTTAAGGATCATGTGATTCAGCTTCACCATCACAGGAATAAACTATTATTTATAATAATAATAATAATAAAAACATGTAATTGCAATATTTCATAATATTACTGTATTTGCTGTATTTTTTATTATAGAAATGCAGCCCTTTCTAATCATAAAATTATAATTAATAATTCAAAAAAATCTGAGTAAATAAGATTTCTTAACTTTTGACTGGTTGTGTTTATATTTACAGTTCTACTCAGTCAGTATACATACCTTTTACAGAACATCCAAGATATCAATATTTAACATTTAAATAATTTTTTAAAATATATATAAAACACCAAAATGTATCGTTTATTCATTGTATCGACACTACTTTATAAATGTTATTTTCAAAGTAAGTATCATCCACCTGAATAAGCTGTTTAATGTAACAAATTAATTTAATTTCATAGTTTTTTTTGTTTGTTTTTTTTTTATTTTTGTAACCAAGTATATAAATAATAAACTGTACTAATTTTGTCTTTAGAGAAATGTAATTGCAAACATCACATTATATAGAATAATCTAATTATATAAGTACATAATATTCATGAACACAATAAAATTAAGAAGGACGTGAATGATAAAATCAACTGAAAAATTCATTTTCTTTCGGTTCAGTCACTTTTTTCATCTGGGTCGCCACAGCGGAATAAACTGTCAACTTATCCAACACGTTTTACACAGCAGATTTCCTTCCAGGTGTAACCCAGTACTGGGAAACATCCATACACTGTAACATTCACACACGTACACTACGGCCAATTTAGTTTACTCAGTTCACCTATAGCACATGTCTTTGGACTGTGGGGTAAACAGGAGCACCCGGAGGAAACCCACGGCAACACGGGGAGAACATGCAAACTCCACACAGAGATGCCAACTGACCCAGCCAGGGCTCAAACCAGCGACTTGCTGTGAGGCAACAGTGCTAACCACTGAGCCACCGTGTCTTAAACTGAAAAATTGTGCATTTATATTTTGCATATGTGTGTATGTATATACTTTATTTGTAAGTATGTTTCATATATACACATGTATGACATATTAAAATACTCTTATTATGGATCAAAGCGAAAGGCAGCCCCAAAATATTAATCAAACTGTCAACATTCATCTTTACTTCAAGAGTTCACACTTAGCTGATGATTAATTATAAAGCTTGTTTGGCATGCTGTCCTGGGAGAGAGCCCTAAGCTCATAAGATCCTCGAGCCCGGGGCTCCCTCCCGTTTGCAAGGCGAGAGGAGAGTTTGAGCTCAGGTAGATCTCGAGAACTCTCCTGCTGTAGTAGCTAATGAACAGATAGTGATTGCTCTTAAGACATGACTACTTACTAGGAGCATGTCTATGGAGCCGATTTGGATTAGTCAATTAACTTAAGTTGCATGTTTTTGAACGGTGGAAGGGAACCGGGGAACATGGGGAAAACCCACAAGAGCACGGAGAGAATGTGTAAACTTCACACAGAAACGTCAGCTGGCTCGGTAAGGGCTAGAACCAGTGTCGTTCTTGCTGTAAGGCAACAATGCTAACCACTGGGCCACCGTGCCACCCATCTAGGAAAGAAGGAGGAGTAGGGGTGGAAGGGGGGATTCTTCAAAGCGAAGATGGCTGTGATATGGAACTTAGAGTATTAATAGTGGCTTAGGAATCGTCTGATTGGTCAATCATAAATTGAATAATGCAGGACTGGCTGCAGGCAATCATAAGCATGTGATCCTCTCGAAATTAGTTTATGAATAAACCACTTCGCCACCATCCTGCGAACTACCATTAGTCACTAAAAGGATTTAATGTATTTAAATTATGAGAATAAGTGGTCATTAAATAAGTTATTATAGGCATTTTAATACACGTTTAATCTTTCCATACATATATCCCTGAGTAATGCACTGAATGCATTATTTTGATCTTTTCACAATTGTTATTTCCAACATTAAAGCTGACACTGGCGTTTAATATGCTTTCTGCTTGGTAAATGCAATCTAAAGTGCAAAAAGCGTATGCCTCATATATGGAGTTGGAGGAGGTTGTTTTACCTGGGAATAAGATCCTGACTGCGTGTGGCCAGTTTAGCGAGTGTGGTCATGAGCACAGTGATAAGGCGTGGGGAGAAACTGGGTGGACTGGCAGACTGTCGGACCTGTGTGATCTCAAACAGCACAGCCTCCAAACACTCAAAGAAAGAGGTGATCAGTTCCACCCTGCAGCGCGGGTCATACGACACTGACAGATACTCGCCAATAACCCACACCTGCACAGTAAACACAGTCAGCACAGCAACAACGACACCTACAATCGTTGTCTTATTGATTCAACTCACCACATGTGTGTAGAAGTCTTCTTTACTGTAAATGTTGGTTGGGGAGCCTGCGAATTCTAGGATCTCCCTGGACTGATCTACAATCAGTGGCGGGTGGAGTTTGCACAGGGCCTGCAGGTGAGTGCTGAACACCCTACAGTCGCAACAAAATAATGCATTATCAATCATAAACTCCAGAATATATGATGAAATGTTTTTGGTACACATATCAGATCAAAATTAGCCCCAATTTACGAAATTGTCACTGCTTGGTCCTATTGACCTTATTCTTCAACGCGAAAGTGTGCTCATTTTCGCGATTGTTTTAGAAATTCCGATTGAGCTGCCTATGGGAGAAATGACTAGGAATAAAAAACGGCAGAAAACGGTCAAACTACTTGCTCTACAGACAAGCGTGTTCATGAATATACAGACAAAGTAGAATAATATAATAAGAAAATATCAGTTTGCAACATCAAGCAGCATGACGAGCTGTTTTAAACGTCTAAAAATTAATGGAAGTGAACGAGACTGCAAGTCTCGAGCCAATTCAAATGGCTGCACCCGCTCGTACGCAGGGAATACGGTGAATAGGACTAATCTTTGCTGAGGAGCATCTAGTGTGGACAGAAAACTGGACCAAACATCACTTTAGTCAATGAAAGCAAGATCCATTTATTTGGGGCCAATGGGACACTTTACGTACTGTGTGTTGACGTTTAGATTGTTGAATCAGCTATTATAAAGCAAGCACCTGTATGCTTTGAACAATTTGAGCGCTGTACTCTCCAGAAATTTTAGTGGTGATCTCTTATCGTGGCTTTTATTACTGTTGTAGCAAGGCCTGTCACAATAATCAATATATCGACTTATCGCACAATGCATGGACATGAACTCAAAGATTTTTGGTGATGCAATATATATCACCCATACGTAAAAAGCAAGTCTTGCAACATTTTAAATGATTGCTTAACCTCTCTATCTCTATTGGAGATGTCAGTGTCAGTATGCTTAAAAAACACCATAGTATTTACCATAAATGACTAAAGTATATTTTGATGTGGGTGCCTGATGACTGAAAATAGATCTGGTAGCAGATATCGCAGCCTCTGTTACTTTTGACCTTGCTTTTTTTTTTGTTTTGTTAACATTTATTATTATTTATTTAGGATATGGGTTTTCACATTCTGATTCCAATGCCTAATCATTACATTACTAAATTGACTAAATTCAATTAAATTAAATTAAATATTCTTAAAAACAAAAATATTATGTGTTCTTTTGAAGAGTGTACTTGCGTTATGATGCTATTATATTGCCATTCTGGCATTATATAATGAGTGACCTAAAAAAGTCTTAAAATGATAATAATATAATTTATCGCAATATATTTTGGTGCAATATATCGTACAACAAAAAATAGACATCGTGACAGGCCAGCCACTGACATTCATTGTAAATATAATACATAAAATACTATTGCAGTCAATGGTTACAGGTTTCCAACATTCTTCAAAATATCTTATTTTGTTTTTAACAGAAAAAAAACGCAGACAGGTTTGAAACAATTGAAGGGTGAATAAATGAGGACAAAATTTTCTTTTTTGGTTGAACTACCCTTTTAATGAGTAACTATTTTGCTTAATTGGACAAGTCATTGGACAGTGTTTTGTTGTGCAGCCAATTATTCTTAAGAGGGGCTAATAAGATGGATCCTAATTTTTAAAAATGTAATAACTAATTTAATTCTATCCAAGCTAGAAAAAAATATATATTGAAAGATATTTTAAGAAACTGCCTTGCTCTGTTAAACATCACTTGAAAAATAATTTCAATTACACACGGGCTAATAAATTTGCCTCACCTTTGGACCTCTACATGAAATGTTTTGATGTTGTAGAGCAGGCTACATCTCTCCAGTAACACCAGAAGCAGCTGGTTCATCATCTTCTCATCAGCTTTCTATAAAGCACAATCAATAAGAACAGCTGGACAAAAAACTGGTCCTCCATTTGCTGCCATTGATTCCACAAAGTGATTTTGATCATTTTCAGTCTTACCTCTGTTACTTTGTTGAAGTAGACATGGAGAAGCACGGGAACAATCTGAGCACACTGAACCACGCGCGGACACTCCGCCATATCAGCCAGAATCTGATGAAGCTCCTTTAGCCTATGAGGTAAATCAAAGGGTTTTACTGTAAGCAGACATATTTAAATACATGCTTTATCCAACTGCAACATTCAGGTGGTGGAATAGTATTTTTTGCAGTGACTAAGCTATAACCATCAGAGCACATTTGATAAAAATCTGAAAAAAACATACACTATTGTTAGTGTTTCAAGACACTAAGACATATATTTCTAAAAATAAATTGTTGCTTTTATTCAGTAATGACACTAAAGTGATCAGAAGTGGCAGAAAATGAATGAATGGTGAGCATAAGCGACTTCCAGAAATAGATATATATTTTAATCAAACCAAGCCCAGCCTTACAGTAGTATATTTGTTTGATTTTCTTCAAATGTCATTACATTTCGATTCTGCACCTTTACACTCTAATCAGAACTCTGCAGCTTCATTTTCAATTTAGAAATGGAATTCCTGAATTCTTCCTAGATTACGTTGTTTTGTTTATTTGTTTTTGACACAATGACATCTCTTATTGCTTTTTTCACGCATTTCATAATAATAATAATAATAATAATAACAATAATTCATTTTATTTGTAGTTAGCGCCTTTCTAGACACCCAAGGTCACAAGCATCGACAGCCATAACAGAAACAAATTAAAACAGTTAATAAAACATTGCCGAACAAGCATTTTAAGTACATATATATATATATATATATATATGCAATACTCAGAGACATGGCCAAGGTAAGAAAGGCTGAAAAACGACCACCACTGAACAAGACACACAAGCTGAAACGTCAAGACTGGGCCAAGAAATATCTCAAGACTGATTTTTCTAAGGTTTTATGGACTGATGAAATGAGAGTGAGTCTTGATGGGCCCGTGGCTGGATCGGTAAAGGGCAGAGAGCTCCAGTCCGACTCTGACGCCTGCAAGGTGGAGGTGGAGTACTGGTTTGGGTTGGTATCATCAAAGATAAGCTTGTGGGGCATTTCGGGTTGAGGATGGAGTCAAGCTCAACTCCCAGTCCCACTGCCAGTTTCTGGAAGACACCTTCTTCAAGCAGTGGTACAGGAAGAAGTCTGCATCCTTCAAGAAATATGATTTTCATGCAGGACAATGCTCCATCATAGCGTCCAAGTACTCCACAGCGTGGCTGGCATGAAAGGGTCTAAAAGAAGAAAAACTAATGACGTGGCCTCCTTGTTCACCTGAGCTGAACCCCATAGAGAACCTGTGGTCCATCATCAAATGTGAGATTTACAAGGAGGGAAAACAGTACACCTCTCTAAAAAGTGTCTGGGAGGCTGTGGTTGCAGCTGCACGCAATGTTGATGGTGAACAGATCAAAACACTGACAGCATCCATGGATGGCAGGCTTTTGAGTGTCCTTGCTAAGAAAGGTGGCTATATTGGTCACTGATTTGTTTTTGAATGTCAGAAATGTATATTTTTTAAATGTTAAGATGTTATACTGGTTTCACTGGTGAAAATAAATAATTGAAATGGGTATATATTTGTTTTTTGTTAAGTTGCCTAATAATTATGCACAGTAATAGTCACCTGCACACACAGATATCCTCCTAAAATAGCTAAATCTAAAAACTAACTAAAAACTACTTCCAAAAATATTCAGCTTTGATATTATTGAGTTTTTTGGGTTCATTGAGAACATGGTTGTTGTTCAATAATAAATAATAAGAATGCCTAATAATTCTGCACTCCCTGTATTAAAAGAAAGCCTGCTTAAAAAAGATGGGTCTTTAGACGAGATTTAAACGTGTGAAGACTATCACTGCTCCTTAAGTCCAGGGGAAGAGAGTTCCATGGCCGAGGAGCCATAGAGCTAAAGTATCTGTCTCCCATTGTGCTTAATCGAGTGCGAGGTGGCACTAGGGAGAGAATTGGCTGATGAAAGTTTGCTGTCCAAGATGACACCCAAACTCTTTAATGTTTTAAATCAGGTTTTCATGATCTATTTTTCTGAAAAGCTACATTTGATCAGATTGTATAATTGATATGTGAGGTATGACCTGTCTATTGTGTCTCCAGTGCCAGCTTCAGGTCTGAGGATGTAGAGAAAGAGCCCTCTATAGGATGGCTGGCGGAAAGCCTCCAGACAAGCTGCCACTTTTGCCCCCTGCTGGTCCCATGTGGTACGGTCTGAAGCCTGATAGCACGACGATCTGTAACAGCATGATGACTAAATCACATGACAATCAACTCACAGTTATAAAGCTGATCAGCGCTCAGTGATGTGATGTACCTCTGCTGGAGGTCCAGAGCCGCTGCTAAACAGGGCAGATCCAGGATGGTGTGCAGTAACTCGATGGCTGTATCTGGAGCTACCAGTGATGGGAGCAGCTCCACAAACTCTGCAATCAGCCCTGAGCTGTTCCACGCTAAGAACTGACAGGGAAAGAGAACATTTGATGACACATTGTCATTGAATATTAGCTGAATTAGAATTTCAATTAATATTTAGCTATAAGAAAGAAGTAAAAAAGCAAGCAAACATGTAAAGGGTACACCCATATGGATGGATGATAGATAGTTTAGAACATTTCCCAGACACTGCTCGTTTTAGCTACACTTTAAATATAATTTATCCAGGTTAGACTTGTTAATAGTGAATGCCATTATTATTTCTGCTTGTTTTATACTATTAGTTTTAATTCCCTTTCAAAGATTATGAGAGTAATTTGCTTAAATAAGCATTATCTTATTACTTAACATGATTTGTTAATAACATTTTGATTTAAAGTTCCCAAACCACAAGTGTCATCCATCAGATTTAGCTGGATAAAGGGTGGATGATGTTTGAACTGTAGTTTTATGTAGGACAATAATCATGAAAGTACACAATTATACAAAGTATATACAAAGTATATTAGCGCACACACACAGCGGACAATATAATTCTGTGTATTATACCCAGGCTGCAGTGAAACTGTTTAAAATTGGTCCGTTTTTTTGTAGTGTGATGTAGTTGTGTTGTGAACGTTGCATTTTTTGTTAGAAAGATTTTTAAAATTATATGTTAATATTTATAGTTATCATACTCTGTGTATGCGGCTGGAAGGGCATCCGCTGCGTAAAATAAAATGCTGGATAAGTTGGCGGTTCATTCCGCTGTGGCGACCCCGGATTAACAAAGGGACTAAGCCGACAAGAAAATGAATGAATGAATACACTGTGTAAACAGGCCGATTTATAGTCAGGTACAACTTATTTTCAACAAAATAAGAAATGATCACTTCTAGAGTGGAGTAGGGATGATTTGAAAAACCAAAGGATTCATTTATCGTTGACTATTATTAGATATTCCCATTAGGTCTTTTATTTTTAACATTATAGTAACAGATTACACAAAAATTTACATTTACTCACTATTTACTCATCCACAAGTAGTTCCAAACCTTTATGAGTTTCCTTTTTTTTACTGACCCTAAAAAAAGATATTTTGAAGAAAGATGAAAACCAGAAACCATTGACCATAGTAGGTAAAACAAATACTATGGAAGTCAATGGTTACAAGTTTCCAGCTTTCTTTTATTTTTTTTGTGTTCAACAGAAAAAAGAAACTCATACAAATTTGTGACAAGTGAAGGATGATTAAATGATGGCAGAATTGTCTGCTTTGGGTGAACTGTCCCTTTAAATCAAGGGTGCCCAAACCTTATCTTATAAAGGGCCAAAAGACAAACTTGATTGAGGGCTGTGGGCCAAAGTTGAATATACCAAATCTTACGGTAAATTTGCCATGTGTAATTTCCTAATTTATTTGCTAATATTTAAAAATAACTAGAAAATGTTGCTTTAAAACATATTAATTAATGATGCAGTATCATTTGTAACGTTTTAAATGAACTTATTATATTAAAAACATCAACAATCCCATTTATAACAAAATGGAGATCAATGCTGAATACATTAGTCGAGCTGCTCTTGACTTTGCCTCGATTTGCTTGCTGATGTCTTGTGCTCTGTCCTCTGTCTGTCAAGTGGCAGTGTTTACATTTTAAAGGTCTGATTCATTTGCAACATTTAGGTCTATTTGGCTTTTTTTGTAGCTTCTCAATTAAATAAAGAAACAAAAGTTTACGTTAAATTGGAAATGACGATCTCTGTCAAAGACATTTTCCCCAATCAACTCTCTATCTTTCCCTCTCTTTTTAGATAGGATGGGGGGGCCAAACCGTAGATTACCAGGGGCCAGCTTTGGCCTGCGGGCCCTACTTTAGGTGCCTCTGCTTTAAATCATACTTGATCATTGTGTTGTACACTGTTAACTGCATACACATTTCAAACATTATTTACTTGCTTCCACCACATACATATTTTTCACCATATACATACATACTGTACCAGCTTTAAAATTATTTATGGGTTTAAATTAAGTACTGTTTAGTTATGTTTCCAACAGACGTTGTTTTACACAAACTGAAAAACCAAGCAAGTTAATTTTACAGGTTTTTGTATAATCCCACAGCACTTTTGTTTGGATTTAGCAAATGCATCCCACCTTCAGGAGGTTTGGGAAGCTCTGTCGGTAGTTGGCCACTCTGTCCTGCAGAACGCTGGCATTGAGAAGGCAGAACTGGACAAACTCGAATGCGAGCATGGGCTCGTTGAACTGCTCAGCGGGACAGTGGCCGAAGAGCTGGCAGAAAACAGCTTCAGAGTCCACCGCAGCCGTCTCACCTGAGAAAAGAGACACAGATGCTGAGATTCATACATCACACTGATTGAGGCATAACAGTGAATGCGCACTCGACTCACTGTGATTGAGGTAGAACTGAGCGATAGGCAGCAAGGTTCGAGCATAGGCAAAGTCTCCGTTCAGCCTGCCGTATAGGGCTTTGATGCAGGGAAAGGCACGGTACACATATGAAGGATCCTCACCACAGATGATGTCCATTATTGATACGGACTCTACAATACACTGTGCAACAGATAAACAACCATTTAACTTTACTGTGGATAAAAGTGTCTACCAAATGATTCAATGAAAATATACTGTGTGGTTGTGTTATGATTTTACCAATTAACATAAATGTGTAGATGTGTATTTTGATTTCCTTTCAAAGTTTATACTACATTTTCATCTCAAATGTTTTCA